>JAPKLY010000674.1:73660-107150 GCA_026898435.1 Prunella vulgaris
ATGTAAGAAGCATATGATTTGTTCTAAGAAATATTAGATTCGTGTTTCTTACTTGTAATTTTCTCAGTATTATATTATTTGAAAATAATAATTGTGTTTGTTTAATTCTGTTTTCACTCAAAGTACCAAATCATTCCACTACTACACAAAATTTACGAAAGGTTTTCAACGAGAACAATAGATCTTCCATGCCTATTGGCTAATTTTAAATTAAATTTTTAAGATATCTTTTAACACAAATTATCCAGTAAAATTTGCTCATATATGAATTTGGTATTCTTAGATGCATATTCACTGATATTATTTTATTATTTATTATTTTTTTACATTTATAAACTAAGGAAAAATATTATATAAACTAATATTATAGTATCAAATATCATGATGTGAATAGTCACTCAATTTCACATTATCAATACCACAAGAACAATTATTAATACAATAAGAACAATTTAGTTATACCCCAAGAAACTCCTTAATACTCAAAGAACAAATGTTTGCAATACCCTAAGAACAACTTGATATACCCAAAAACACACAGTGCGGTGTGTAGTGTGTGTTTCTGGAAAAAACAAATTAAATCTAAAATTGAAGTAAAATCCAAGTGCATAGTATGCACTTGCATGCACACAAGTTTTTGCGAATTTTAATAGTAGATTTTATGTGTATATGGTTCATTATATGTATTACATTCTAATTATTTTTACTTTTGATAAAAAAATTTACATGTTAAATATTTTTTAAGACTAGATACATTAAAATTAAATATTATAACACTATATATTTTTTTTATATTAATTAGTTATATAATATAAATAAAAAACTATAATTGATATTCATAAATAATAATATAGTATCATTGACATCATTACTCATGATGAGATTCTTAATATGTATCATTAAATATTTGATATTTCAAAATTTTTAGGCAATTTCATGATAATTTATTGGATTTTTTTTCTTGAATGAGTATTATATATTTGAATAATACTCACGGCAATAATATCGTACAAAACATATTTCATTTCACGCTGTAACACATACTTCAGCGTGTAGAGTTAGTTCATACAGTATGGTTTTAGTTCATTTACTGTGCATGCTACCTGTGGTGTTTATTCATATAATATATTGTTAGTTCATTTACATTATGGTGTTAGTTCATATACAATATTTTATGTTATTTATCTCTATAACAATCACATCTCAAACTATTTAGAATAAATTGTTGTTCACCATAAAATTTATTGTGTGTATCATTCACATAATATTTTACTTTTTTTTTTCCCTTTTGAAACTAGCAATTGAGTTTCTTCACAAAATTTAGTTAATAGAATAAATGCATATTAAAAGAGAAATTCAATTAAAGACAAGGTTTTGAAATGGACAAAACATGGTTTCAAAATAGTTTTATGATATATTATTGTATTTTTTCATCTTCTCAATCTAATAATTGAATTTTTGTGAATCTTGCACCTGAACAAACTAATTGTTCACAAAATGTGCACACACATGAATCATTCATGAAATTTGTATTGAATGTGTATATATGGATTGTTCACAAAACATGCAAGTACAAATCTATCACGAGAAATGCATGTATTGATCGTTTTCACAAAATATGCACGTACCAATCGTGCACAAAATGTGCATGTATAAAAACTTCAAAAACTAAAAATCAACAATAAAACAACCGTTCTAAAAAAATGCAAGAAAAATGTGGAATTTTTTTTCACTTTATTCAACAACAAAAAATACATATTTTTTTTTATATAAAATAACTATAACAAAAATTAATATTATATATATTTTATAGAGAATTTTGCACTTTTGGTCCTACAGGTCACACATGACTGCGATTTTGGTCTCAAAGCTAGCACTTTTGGTCTCACTCGCATAGTGTGTAGCATTTTTGGTCCCGCCGTTATAACATAGTTAACTTTTGGCACTTTCGGTCCCAAACTTTCAACAAGTTACATTTTATACTTTTTGCACTTTTGGTCCCAAAATTTAATTTATTAATTTTTTATGAATTTAATTGTATATCAGACCAAATTGAGTCATATTTCAAAAAAATTATATTTTTTTATTTCTAATTCATATATATATATATATATATTTCACCAAATTATTTTTTTATTTTATAAATTTAGTAATTTAGACTATTATAAATTTATAATTTATTAATTTTTATGAATTTAAGTGTATATAAGTCTAAATTGAGTCATATTTTTTTTAAAAAAATAGTCTACGTAATTTATTATTTCTAATTTATTTATACTAAGGTTTTCACCAATTTATTTATTTTATTCTATAAATTTAGTAATTTAGACTAATGTTTTCACCAATTTAAATTTATTTATAAAAAATTATATTATTTTATTACTGAAAAATTAAATAAATTATTATTGAATAGTTATATCATTAAAAATACATTTTTTAATAATAATATATATAACTTTTCAGCAGTATTTTATATAATTTTTTAAAAATAAATTTAAATTATACGGTGTACCAAATGCATTACAAAGCTAAATTAAATTACTACACAAAAAAGTTTGCAAGACTGGATACGAGGGAGAAATATTTTTATATTTAAAATATAAATTTTTTTTAGGACACATTAAAAAGGAAAATGCAAAACTTTTTTAGGATGGAACCATTACTCTCTCTCTCACTCATGTTTAATTTTATATACAAACAAATATGATACTTGGAATATATACATATATTGATTAATTACATTTCTTGTGTTTTTGGTAGTTGTTTGAAAAGATCTGGTGGTGCATCTGAATTATAATCTCCTCACCTCTTAACAGGTATAAATCTATCTTTTTAATTCTTCATTAGTTGTATACTGTTGCAAAATGTATAATGTTTAATTAAGTGTTTATAGCTTCTGGCAAAAATATATGCTGCGAAAAAAATATTTAATAACGAAATCTTGTTTGTTCTAAAAAAATTTAGCTAAAAAAACCATATTAACGAAAATTGTGTCATTAAAAATTATGTTTTCTTGTTTCTCATAAATTGATTATTTATATTTACAGTGAAGTAGAAAAATGAAAAAGGAAATTTATTTGCATAGTTCAACAGTTATTTTATAAGTTCAGTTATAGGAAACATATTAATTAATCGAGTTAATTTCGTTTGATAACTAAATAAGATATAAATTAAACATAATTCATTGTTACATTGGTAGGAATAGGTGGTAATTTATATAGTTTCAAGTTATGAGACGGTCTCACATAAGTTTTTGCCTAATTAATCTCATTAATTTATGTGTGTCTGAAGATGGCAAGCTCGAGCGACATTGGAATTATTGTGCGTTCTTGTGGAATTACGGTTGGAGCGACACCAGTTGATCGTACAATTGATTTTTGTGATCTTCTACGTGTTTTGTCTGATATCGTGGGATTGGATTTAAATTTACATTCGTTGAAGGTGTCTTCAGTGTTCAGAGGTGGCAATGCACCATCTAGTATTCCTATCAAGAACAACAGCAACCTAAGATCATTTTTCGACCCGACTGCTGGTTTCAATTCGATTGAGCTAATAGTGGAGTCTGAAGTTCCGGCGCCACTACAAGCACCCCACAATGCATGGAAAAATCAGCATAACCAATCTGTGGGGTCTGGTCATGGCTGTGGTATTGGTACTGATATTTTTCCTTTTGGTAATACTATTTATTCTGCAAGGCACAATGCAGGCACTGTTGATTTATCTGGTGATCGTTTTGGGGCTAACAATATACTAGACTCAGAGCCTTGTGAGGATTCGTCTGATGGGGATGATAATGCTGAAGAACGAACGCCAAGAGTGGCTCCGCATCCAGATTCATTATCGAAACCAGTTTTCACGTCGTTGTGCAGGGATGTGCCTACTGATATAATGTATAATCCTGATCATGGAGTGTTGAGCAAAGGAATGGTTTTCAGCGATAAGTTGAATTTGCAATCCGTCGGGATGCATTACTCGGTGCGCTATGTCAAGCGTGAGTACAGAATCGCGGAGAGCAGCCAGAGTTACTAGAAGATTATGTGTAAGAAGAATCCTTCCAATGATATCAAAAGTTCTCCAATGCCGCAATATTGTCAGTGGTGGTTACGCGCAAGATTTGCTAAAAAGCATAACTATTGGGAAATCTCTGCATTGGGGTTGCCACATTCCTGTTATTCGGATACTGCCTCCAAAAGACGTAAAGATGTATGTGAAATCTTGCTTGCAACTAACTTGGAGACTAAGGTACAAATGGAATTAGCATATGAAGTAAAATTTGTCATGAAACATGCTCTTAAGCAATATGATTACACTATTTCATATAAAAAGGCATGGCAAATGTTGAAGCGTGCTAGAGATAACGTGTTCAGAACTTGGGAGAATTCGTGCCAATATTTGCCCAAGTTCATGACAGCTTTACAGAAGTGTAATCCTGACACAGTTGTGGAGTGGCGTCATAAGGATGGTAATGTTGGGGTCGAACACACGCTGGGGTATGTATTCTGGGCGTCCAGACCATGTATTGAGGCAAGGCATTCAGACATTATAGGAAAATACTTACTGTGGGTGGTACACTCTTGCACACTGAGTATAAACATAAATTGTTGATTACTAACATTGTAAATGCCGACCAGAAGATCATCCCAATAGCTTATTCTATTGTCGATGAGGAAAATTTTCAATCATGGCATTGGTTTCTTCAAATGTTGACTACACATGTTGTTCGTGATATGAAGGGGATATGTCTTATTTCAAGCAGACATGAGGATATACTGAAGGCAGTCAATAATGTTTCGGCGTTTCATCCACCTAGAGGTATGCATCGTTATTGTTTAAGAAGTGTTGCTTCAGATTTTAATATGCAATTCAAGAGTGAGAGATTAAAGGACTTGTGTTACAAGTTGGGAAAATCATCGACTGTTGAAAATTTTTAGTCGACAATGAATGAAATCAAAAGTTTGAATCACGATGCATATGAGTATCTAGCAGCAATCGACCACAGTAAATGGACCTCTTGTCACCATGGATGTTATCGGTTTGGTGTCATGACGACTAATATCTCTGAAGCAATGAACGGTATTCTAAAAGGTGTACGACGCCTTCCAATCACTGCCTTAGTGAGTGAAACATTCGCACGATCCAAAACTGCATTTTTGAAACGTAAGAGGCAGCACTGAAGTTACAGCAAAAAAATCAAAGTTGGACTGATCATATTCAACACCAGTTCGACAATGAGCGACGATTGGGGAAGAAGCACCAAGTAGACCTCTACAATTATTCAAGACAAACGGCCAGTGTTGCTACCTGTGTGGAGGGATCAATAAATCATTGTAGTTATACAGTTTCATTAACAGGACAAGAATGTTTGTGCGGGCAGTAAAAGCTGGACAGTGTCCCGTGTTCACATGCAATGGAAATGTGTAGACAATATGGAGTTGATCCGGCAATGCACGTGCCTCACTGTTACAGTACAAATGCACATCGTATGACTTACTCCTCCGGTGTTTTTGTTCCACTGCCAAAAGAAGAGAAGTGGGATGAACCACTGTTTCGATTGAAGCATAATCCTGAACGTAGAACTAGACGTCGTGATTGGGATGTGACGTCAGATCATAATGAGATGAAAGGGACACAAACTTGCAGCAGACGACGACGCCAATCAGAAGAGAGTGTTGGAACTTCGCATCAATGATTTGCAGGGTAAAAATGTTGTAATGTTAGTTGGGTAGAAATCCATGTTGCAATTTAATTGAAAGACTCATCACTTGATATTAATTTGGTTAGCTAATCCATTTTGTAAATTTGATGTAAACACGTTGTCTACCTCTTCATGCGGGTCTCTTATACTTGGGCTAGTGAGTGTGCGCCGCAACATGGGTGTCGGGTTATGGGGCTTATTGTATTTTGGTCATTGGATGCCGGATTTCCTCTCCTCTTAGTGAGTGAGCAGAACGCACGTAAGAGAAAGTTTGAGAAGCAATCGGGGTGTGAGAGAACAATTCTACATTTAGGGATCACTTTTTACATTTTTATCTCACTGGTTTTAAATCCATAAAAAAAATGCTTGAATTTTTATCCCTTAATGAAACGTGTGAGTCGTGTTGGAAGGCAGGTAAGGAATTTTTATGTTATTTATCTCTATAACAATCACATCTCAAACTATTTAGAATAAATTATTGTTCACCATAAAATTTATTGTGTGTATCATTACATAATATTTTGCTTTTTTTTTTTTCCTTTTGAAACTAACAATTGAGTTTCTTCCCAAAATTTAGTTAATAGAATAAATTCATATTAAAAGATAAATTCAATTAAAGACAAGATTTTGAGATGGACAAAACATGGTTTCAAAATAGTTTTATGATGTATTATTGTATTTTTTTTCATCTTCTCATTCTAATAATTGAATTTTTGTGAATCTTGCACCTGAAAAGACTAATTGTTCACAAAATGTGCACACACAGGAATCATTCATGAAATTTGTATTGAAAGTGTATATATGGATTGTTCACAAATATGCAAGTACAGATCTATCACGGAAGTGCATGTATTGATCGATCACAAAATATTCACGTACCAATCGTACACAAAATGTGCGTGTATGGATCGTGCACAATATGTGCATGTATAAAAACTTCAAAACCTAAAAATCAACAATAAAACAACTGTTCTAAAAAAAATACAAGAAAAATGTGGATAATTTTTTCACTTTATTCAACAACAAAAAATACATAATTTTTATATAAAATAACTATAATAAAATTAATATTATATATATTTTATACTTTTACAGACCGTGCAGATGCACGGGTGAGGATTAGTGGCAAAGGTTAAAGTGGTGGGTTTGGGTATATTCCCCAGAACACCGTACCATTAGGGGTGGCAAAACGCCCCGCCCCGATCTGCCCCGCCCTGAATGGGTCAGCCCCGCCCCGCCCCGTCCTGAGAATGGGGCAACCTGCCCCGCCCCGCGCATGGGGCAGGGCAGGCATGGGTTTACAATTTTACTGCCCTGCCCTGCCCCGCCCCGCCCCGCCCCGCAAAATATTATATACTAAATAATATATATTATTTATATATAAATACTATATTTTATATAAAATAAATATAATAATATCAAATATTTTTTATTTATTATTATTACACTAATATAATCAGAAATTATATATAAGATATTTTAAATTATGATCTAAACATTAATAATTAATATCTAAAATATAATAAATAAATAAAAAACACTTTCTTTCATTAGGGTTTACACTTTCATTAGGACTTGTAAGATGGTTTAATTTCTTGGTTTTTGAATATAATGTGCTGAACATGGTTCATTATTTATGTTGAATATGATTTAATGGATATATCTAAATTATATATATATATTAAATTTTAGTATATGAAGTATGGGGCAGAATGGGGCAGGGCGGGGCGGATCTGCCCCGCGCAGGGCAGGCATGGGGCAAAACATACTGCCCCGCGGCGGGGCATGGGCGCGGGGCAGACATGGGTATTTAAATACCCGCCCTGCCCTGCCCTGCCCCATTGCCACCCCTACGTACCATTAACCACTAACCATTAATAAAACCAAAGCTCCACGAAGAAGAAAGAAAAGTGTGTTGTAATGGTTTTGCCGAGAAGTGATCCTAGATATGTGTTATTTTATTTTCATACTTAAATGGTTGATTTGAAACATTTTAGGTGAGTTTTATTAAGATTAAGAGTTCTTGTATGACGTCAACTTGTTTCTTTTATTTGTTGACCGTATAAAGAAAAAAAAAGAAGTAAATGATTTTATTATCTTGAAACTGAGTTTCTAATAACAAGTGAATTTGATAACATTAATAGTACAATGAGTGACCATGCTTTGAGTTGTTATAAAATCAAGAATAATATCTTTGTTGCCAAATCAGTGCATAATATTAGATGAGATTCATAATTTTTTTCTTTAATTTTCAATAGTAGAAGAAAATAGGTGGGTTCAAGGGTTTAATTCATCGATGCTCTACGGATATGAGGTAAATTGAAAGTTATTCGCAACTATAATACATAACTATAATATCTTGTAAATTATTTATATTTGAGTGGCAACATGTGAATTTAAGTGGACTGTAATATGTGATTGATATTATGTAATTTGATATAGAAGGAATATGTGAGTTCCATAATCTGCAAACTGAGATTTATAAATTTTACCTAATTTATACATGATATCTTGTGATGTGGTGATCAAAATAGAGTAGTTGTGACAATCTTGCAGACTTTTTGGGTTGTTGTGTACATAGATGATGAGCTGCGTATAGGACCGTGACTTATTTTACTCCCATTATTTTATATTTCATTTGTCTTGTGATATATATTGTATACTATGTACTGGTGTGTAGGTTTGGAAAGTTTGTGGTAGGCTAGTTCGTAGAAATCTTATATATGAATGTGACATATTGTTGGATTTGTGATAATATTATGTTATTAAAGAATAAAAGAATTTCTATCTCCATCCCACAAAAGTTTGCATACTTTTTTTTAGTTTGTCCCATTAAAATTTGTATATTCCCAAAATGGAAATATTCTTTTAAATCTCCACGGTCAAAATCTCTACCTCACAATCTCCATTCTACACATTCTATTCATTACACTTTTTTTTAATAACTATGTCACCCAAAGTGTCACAGACTTTTGGAGGACGGATGTAGTAATATATGTGAGTGAGTGTGCTCGTGTCACTTATATATTGATGGAGGGGATAATCGATATCTAACTGTTGGTTCTTTAATATTGATTTCACTTTTGAACTATCAATTTGAAATGGTTCTATAGATGCATAATTACTACTTATCAATTAATATTATTAAAACATTAATTAATTAGGTGTATAAAAATATTTACTTTCTTTTGATGTCTTAGGGTATGTTTATTTTGAGACTCACTCAGATGGATTTAGAATTTGTCATCACACTCTTTTCGAGTTTGAGATTTAAAATTTAATTTTCAAATTGCAAACTCAATCAACACTTAAAAGTACATATTACCACTCTTTTCAATACAACTTTTTTTTACCAACACAATTTACTCTTTTCAATACAATATAATAACATAATATCAATCATATCACATTATGATATTTTGATATAAAATAAAATCATACCCTATTAAAATTTAAAAATAAACACATATTTTTATTATTCACCAAAAATTTCAAATTCTAAAATTTCAAAATTATTACTCCTACTTACTACCCACCTAAATCTCAAAAAGCTTAATGATAATAACCACCAAATACTCCCGAAATGACAAAATTCATCCATCAAAATATTAGTTGGGCTTGTTAAAATTCCATCTGAGTAGTATAACATTAAAAAATAATTTGAGCAAGTCTTTTGTGCATCAAGTATATATATATTTTTTAAAATATATTATTTTATTACTAAAAAATTAAATAAATTATTATTGAATAGTTACACCATTAAAAATATATTTTTTTGATAATATAATATATAATTTTTCAGAATTTTTTTATATAATTTAAAAAAATAAATTTAAATTATACAGTGTAGCGAATGCATACAAAATTAAATTAAATTACTACACAAAAAAAGTTTGCAAGACTGGATACGGGGGAGAAATATTTTTATATTTAAAATTTAGAATATAAAATTATGTACATAATAAATTATAATAAATAGTATTTAAATTAAATAAAATTAAACATTGATAGAATTAAATATGTCTGATCCAATATTTTTGAACAAAATATTACTTTACCGACCAAAAAAAATATAAATTGAATTTATTTTATTAATCTACCTATTAATTTTATTAAAGTTCTTTTATTATTATTGTTTTTTAAATATGAAAAAATTATAATATATATGAGTGTATTAAAATATCTAATCAATCATATAATTTTAGTTATGTACTTAAATTCATATAATGATCTTATTTTGACATAATATACATAATCTAAGTAAAAGTATTCAAATTTCATTCGTATAATTAAAGTCAATAAATACTTACTTTTAAAATGATAAAATATATATATTTAAAATTTAAAATTTATTTTTTAAGTGTAATATGTGTGTTGAATTAAATATTTTAGAAGGTAAATAATTTGATATATGGTATGTTAAAAATAGATTTAAAAATAAATTTTTAAATGAAATTAAAATTGTTAGCATAAAGTAAAAAAATATTAAAAAATTATTTCACTTTCTTTTGTAGAGTCTCACTATTATATAACAAAATAATTGTACTTCACTTCCTTCAATAAATATATTTTTATAGCTTATAACTTTGAAAAATAAAGTATAAAAATAATGGGAGAGGGAGAGTTGGATTTAGGCATGTCATAAAGTGATATAAATAGGCTCCATCAACAATATTTTATTAATTTGTCATTTTGGTGGGAACTTTTTCAGCAAACCACTATCCTCTTTTTATATATACTAGTTATTCTCCCTTGCATGCACAAATATGATCTTTATTCAAAAACGAACCTCATAATACCCTTAAATATTATCCGACATATTGCATTGAACCACGTGTAAAGAAAGGTGCATATATTTGGTAGACAGAGGGAGTATTACAAATCTAAACTAAGTTTATTCTGCTATTCAACTAATTGTTATTTATTAATTTTTCAAATATTTTGTTAATAAATAGTTTATGTGATGTAATATATGTATAAATATCTCATAATTTTTTAATTAATTATATATATATTTATATTATCTTTTAAACTAACGAAAGAGTAAAATTTTAAAAATAATATTTAACATTGAAAATACTAATAATTTTTTCTTATATTCAAATAGTCAACTATATATCAAAATCAATAAATAAATAATATTAAGGTAATAGAATTAATAATGTAGATTTGAATTTTATTTTATGTGGAATATGAATGTGAATTAAAAAAAAAAAAGATAATTTAATTTGAATAATAGAAGAGATGCACCTATTAAAATTGAATAAGAGTTTACACCTTTAATATGTACTCTATTGTGGAGGAAGCTACTACTGTGTTAATGTATATATACATATATATAATTTGAATATTTTTAAAATAAATGTGTGTAGAGAAATGGAGGTTGATTCCCAAATAAAAGAGATAAAAGATAAATTTCGTCTAAATTTTTTTAAAGTATGATGCGGAATATCGCAAGTATATATATGTGTAAATTGAATATGAAAAAAATAGTTTATAGTAACATGAATGAATTTTATTTTTGAAATAAGTTAAAATATTGAAATATAATTTATTTAAAATACATTTATGTCATTATAAGGTGAATTGAGACTTGTTCATATTTTGCAAGAAATTGAAAAGCCGCTTAAATAAGGCTAGCTTTTTGAAATATCATTTATTGAAAATGCATTGATGTCATTATAAATTGAATTATGACTTATTTATATTTTGCAAAGAAATTGAAAAGTCACTTAATTAAATAAGGTTAACTTTATTAAATTTTAATAGATCTTTTCAAATTTTTTATTAATTAGATTTAATTATATCATTAAGTTAAATAATAATGTTAATAATTTTGGAAAGTAAGTTATGAATTTAAAAAAGGAATAAGATTTTGTTATTACAAATATAAATTTTTTTATGACACGTTAAAAAGGAAAATGCAAAACTTTTTTAGGATGGAACCATTATTAAAAAATTTCAAAAAGATAATTATCTTCCCAATGCAACTTTAATGAGTCCCGACCGAGTCACACTAAGCCTCTACGTATCGTGTTTCCAGATGGCGATATAATCACTCTATTCTTCTCCACGTGATTGGACCTCCTTTTGTCATACTTAATGTGCTCTACTGTACCCAAAAAATGTGAAGAACCCATTTCATTTCTCTTTCTCTCTCTGCCTCTCACTTTCTCTCTCTCACAGTCTCACTCACCCAAAACCAGGTAAACCCCCCTCTCTCTCTCTCCCTCCCTCTCTCTCTCTCTCATGTTTAATTTTATATACAAACAAATATGATACTTGAAATATATACATATATTGATTAATTAGCATTTCTTGTGTTTTTGGTAGTTGTTTGAAGAGATCTGGTGGTGCATCTGTATTTTAATCTCTTCACCTCTTAACCGGTATAAATCTATCTTTTTAATTCTTCATTAGTTGTATGTCTTACATACTGTTGCAAAATTTATGATGTTTAATTAAGTGTTTACAGCTTCTGGCTACGAAAAAAATATTCAATAACGAAATCTTGTTTGTTCTAAAAAATTTTAGCTATTAACGAAAATTGTGTCATTAAAAATTATGTTTTCTTGTACATATACATTTGAGCTCTTCTCTTTGATTTTCTCATGCTTTAATAGAATTGATTATTTATTTTTACAGTGAAGTAGAAAAAAGAAAAAGGAATTTATTTGCATACTTTAGTAGTTAATTAATAAGTTCAGTAATCAGTTACAGTTAATATATAGTGTTAGTTTTGTATGACAACTGAGATATGAATCGAATATAATTCATTATTATATTGGTAGGGTATTGTTTTATATAGTCGGTCTTTTTTAAATTTTTGCCTAATTACTCATATTAATTTATGTGTGTCTGAAGATGGCAAGCTCGAGCGACATTGGAATTATTGTGCGTTCTAGTGGAATTATGGTTGGAGCGACTCGAGTTGATCGTACAATTAATTTTTGTGATCTTCTACGTGTGTTGTCTGATATCGTGGGATTGGATTTAAATTTACATTCGTTGAAGGTGTCTTCAGTGTTCAGAGGTGGCAATGCGCCATCTAGTATTCCTATCAAGAACAACAGCAACCTAAGATCGTTTTTCGACCCGACTGCTGGTTTCAATTCAATTGAGCTAATAGTGGAGTCTGAAGTTCTGGCGCCCCTAGAAGCACCCCACATTGCATGGAAAAACCAGCATAACCAATCTGTGGGGTCTGGTCATGGCTGTGGTATTGGTACTGATGTTTTTCCTTCTGGTAATACAAATTATTCTGCAAGGCACAATGCAGGCACTGTTGATTTATCCGGTGACCATTTTGGGGCTAACAATATTCTAGACTCGGAGCCTTGTGAGGATTTGTCTGATGGGGATGATAATGCTGAAGAACGAACGCCAAGAGTGGCACCGCGTCCAGATTCATTGTCGAAACCATTTTTCGCTTCGTTGTGCAGGAATGTACCTAGTGAACTAATATATAATGCTGATCATGGAGTGTTGAGCAAAGGAATGGTTTTCAGAGATAAGTTGCATTTGCAATCCGTCGTGATGCATTACTCGGTGCGCTTTGCCAAGCGTGAGTACAGAATCGCGGGTAGCAGCCAGAGTTACTGGAAGATTGTGTGTAAGAAGAATCCTTCCAATGATATCGAAAGTTCTCCAACGCCGCAATATTGTCAGTGGTGGTTACGCGCAAGATATGCTAAAAAGCATCACTATTGGGAAATCTCTGCATTGGGGTTGCCACATTCTTGTTATTCAGATACTGCCTCCAAAAGTCGTAAAGATGCATGTGAAATCTTGCTTGCAACTGATTTAGAGACCAAGGTACAAATGGAATTAGGATATGAAGTCAAATTTGTCATGGAACATGCTCTTAAGCAATATGATTACACTATTTCATATAAAAAAGCATGGCAAATGTTGAAACGTGCTAGAGATAACGTGTTTGGAACTTGGGAGAATTCGTGCCAATATTTGCCCAAGTTCATGGCGGCTTTACAAAAGTGTAATCCTGGCACAGTTGTGGAGTGGCGTCATAAGGATGGTAATGATGGTGTCGAGCACACATTGGGGTATGTCTTCTGGGCGTTCAGACCATGTATCGAGGCATTCAGACATTGTAGGAAAATACTTACTGTGGGTTGTACAGACTTGGACACTAAGTATAAACATAAGTTGTTGCTTGCTAACATTGTAGATGCCGACCACAAGATCATCCCACTAGCTTATGCTATTGTCGATGAGAAAAATTTTCAATCATGGCATTGGTTTCTTCAAATGTTGGCTACACACGTTGTTCGTGATATGGAGGGGATATGTCTTATTTCAAGCAGACATGAGGATATACTGAAGGCAGTCGATAATGTTTCGGCGTTTCATCCACCTAGGGGTATGCATCGTTATTGTTTAAGAAGTGTTGCTTTAGATTTTAATACGCAATTCAAGAGTGTGAGATTAAAGGACTTGTGTTACAAGGCGGGAAAATCATCGGCTGTTGAAAATTTTGAGTCGACAATGAATGAAATCAAAAGTTTGAATCACGATGCATATGAGTATCTAGCAGCAATCGACCCCAGTAAATGGACATCCTGTCACCATGGATGTTATCGTTTTGGTGTTATGACGACTAATATCTCTGAAGAAATGAACGGTATTCTAAAGGGTGTACTGCGCCTTCCAATCACTGCCTTAGTGAGTGAAACATTTGCACGATCCAAAACTGCATTTTTGAAACGTAAGGAGGCAGCACTGAAGTTGCAACAGAAAAATCAAAGTTGGACTGATCATATTCAACACCAGTTCGACAAGGAGCGACGATTGGGGAAGAAGCACCGTGTAGACCTCCACAATTATTCAAGACAAACGGCCAGTGTAACCACCTGTGTGGAGGAATCAAGAAATCATTGTAGTTATACAGTTTCATTAACAGGACAAGAATGTTCGTGCGAGCAGTGGAAGATGGACAGTGTCCCGTGTTCACATGCAATGGAAGTGTGTAGACAGTATGGAGTTGATCCGGCAATGCACGTGCCTCACTGTTACAGTGCAAATGCGTATCTTACGACTTACTCCTCCTCCGGTGTTTTTGTGCCAATGCCAAAAGAAGACAAGTGGGATGAACCACTGTTTCGATTGAAGAATAATCCTGAACGTAGAACTAGACGTCGTGATTGGGATGTGACGTCAGATCATAATGGGACGCAAACTCGCAGCAGACGAAGACGCCGCCGCCAATCAGAAGAGAGTGTTGGAACTTCGCAGGGTAAAAATGTTGTAATGTTAGTTGGGTAGAAATCCATGTTGCAATTTAATTGAAAGACTCATCTTTTGATATTAATTTGGTTTCTGCCTTCCCAACAATGGGAATTTGCTTATTTCTGTAAACAATTGAAAATATCACCACGAAAATGTAAAGGTGTATGCTATATGCACGTTTCCACGAAAATATCACCAAAGTCTGTTGTTAGATAAAATTAATAACATATAAAACACACATATTCCCACACTTTTAAATTAAAATATTGGTGCTTCTTCCACCTTCGTTATTTCAAACGCTGCTCCAGAAAAATGAAAATCTTTTGAAAAAAGAAGACGACAAAATTTCACTTTATTTTTCAAGATACCTGATTTCGTAAAAAGAGGAGAAAAAAGAAAAAGAAAAATAAAAGAACACAAATATGGGTAAAATGAGAGGATGTGAGTTGGATTATTGGGCCTCAATAAACCTAATAAAATCTATATGGATACATTTTTTTTTTTCCGAATTTTTTTGGTATTTTTTTCTAACATAGTGAAAATTGAAAAAATATTCCAAAAAAAATTACTGAATATTTTTAAGAATAATGTATTTATCATTTTGGAAGGTGTAAGTAACCTGGCCAAAAGAGATACTATCGTCTTCATAACATTACGTTTAATCCTCGTGATCCATTTTGATTATAAAAATAATGTGGAATACACCAATTACTATATACACCACTTGATAATTGTGTTTAAAGATAAATATATGCTCTTCTTGTGGACGTCAACAATTATATAAGTACAAGATAATCTTTCATTATTTGAAACCCAATCACATATTCACATTTATAAACAAAAGCTTTCTGTGAACAAAGTGAGTCGTCTCTTTATGCAACAAGTACACCCATTTTGTAACACAAACTACACAGCAAGTAGTCAGGAGACCAATGTAAAACGACAATAAGTTATTCGTTTCGCGCACCACTTTAAGACACTTATGTACTGAGGATCATCTGCATGACAAGAAATTCAGTTTTATCAGATGCATGTGGGGCTAAAGAACGTATATTGTATGTAAAGCCATACACGTAATCATGAAAAATTCACACCAAACTACTTACATTACATGATTGACGTCTAGAAATGAAGCGTAACCTGCTCACCCCATCTGCCACTGCATTTACAAAACGAACAAAATATTACCGAACCATCTTCACCAGAGTACTCTGATTGTAACTAAGGTGTGTGAGTTGGGGGGATTCTATCCCCACCTTAAGCTCCAAAAGCAGAGGAAATTGGGAAACTAAGGGGACACTTGGTTCAATTTCTTGAGAATGATAGTGATTAATGAGAATCTTTGAATAATATATAATGGTTAAATTGCTAGTGTTTGCTCCAATGTTGGAATAAGTGGAGATAAAAAATTATTGCTGGTCGAGTTATACCGAAATGATTGAGCAAAAAATTATAGGAGTGGAGGTTTTTAATCAAAATTGAATAGTGATTAACTTATTTTGGGTCTAATTACTCCATATGAACTATGATGAAAGTGAATTGATCTATCTTTTATTCTCATGACATTGGCCACTACAATTCTAAGACGACTCCAAGTTCGTCCCTGTTTACCATTCCCGTTGTAGATTTTTAATCCAAACACTCCTCAAGTTACTACACAGACCATTCAAATCAGGGAAATAAGACAGATGAGAAAAAATCTTAGTGAAGTTACATAGAAGCATTAAAATCACAAGGAGAACATGACAAATGAAAAACAATCATAACAAAGTTACAAAAATTGCTCGTATATCAGGAAAAATGCAACCGTACGACAAGATGCAGTAAATATGAGGAGAAGAATACCTTGAGAGTAGGTTCTCCTTTGTTGGTGTTGGTGTTTTGCTTTGCAGCTGCAGCTAGCTGTGCTTTTGCAGCTCTTCCTACTGCTGATTGTTCAAATTGCTCTTGCCTGCAATCATCATCATAAAGTACAAATTGATCTATGAATATCATTACATGTAGTGACAAAGAATCCGAGCACAAACGAAACTGGTAGAACAAAACAAAATAGAAAAGAAAGTTGGTTCTTTCTTTCTCCAGCTGGCACCAAATGCAGTGAAGCCAATAAACATCATGGAGAACTTATAAATGCAAAAGACTCCAACTCATTGCTTACAGCAAATGCCATCAGGTCGTCATGTATTTGAGATTTTTTTTGTTTAAAGTTGCATTATTCTAAACTTATCCATTTACAAAAAAGATTTCTATTCCCTCATGGAAATAAACACATTTATCTGCTAAGAATATGACATGAGGAACCTCTTCTATGGAAACCCCTTGAATTTCCTAGAGCAGTTTACAAAGATTTGAGCCAAAACTTCGACAACAATTCCTTTAACAAACTCCCATGAATATATAGCAACATATCCATCATATATTCGGTCTGATTCTTTTGGAATAGAACAAAGTTCTCGCCTTAAAAGCTGCAGTTTAAGTGCATAAAGCACCCTCTCAGATACCATTAGTGACCTCTCTGGTATCAGAATTGGACGGAAGGCTTTAATTCATGTTCATACATATTTTCCTCAACTGAATCTTTTAAAAAAAAAAGTCCTCTGAGCCAAAAATTCTTGTTCATATCAAAATTGCTAGAAAAACAATTAAAGAAAGCACGAACACATTAATATTTCAAGAGTTGTACGAGGAACAGAACCAAGGAACACTATAAACTCTTAAACTATGATATTCGTTTGTGATGTTTCTCAAAATCATAAGGAGAAGTGCAAAGATCAGACGAAAAAGAATTACGAATTGGAGTTCACACTTTCCATCTATCTCCAGTGGACAAACTGTTGCAGGTTCTATTCATCACAAATCCAAACATACCTTAGAATCCCACAAAAAAATTTAATTTCTCTATCAAGATAATTTGTCTAGTGACCCAAGATACGACTCAATATAAAAGGAATGCAGAAACCAAATGGAAATACTATCATTCAGCAGGAATTCATTATCTCCCTTACTCTTTTCTTCTTCATTTTCACAATATCAGAGCATAGCCAACAGTAAAACTAGTGCATTCTAATGTAATCGGATGAATGATTTCCTACAGCAAAGATCTTCGCAAATGGTGGAATTAAAGCCTGTTTAAGTCTATCTATCAAAAAATTCAAAGCAAACAAACTGAAATTCTTGATCATTTACGACAAGAAAACCTGCCCTCTTTCTTAATCCTTGCACATGTTTGAGATAAATGTAAATTAGTCTTTTCAAGAAAAACCCCAGAAATCAGAAGTGCCCAAAATCAGGATTTAATAATAGAATTAATATAAAACCTTTTCTGGGCGGCTTCGGCTGCTTTTGCATGGGCTTCTTCAGAGGCCAAACGTTCCTCTTCTCGTCTCTGCTGCTTGCTAAATCCTCCATCAAAACAAGCGAAACAACCCATCTCCCCTCTTTAAGATTTTTTATTTGATTATAGAGACGAAAAGATGAATTTCTCCTGGGGTCTTGTGAGGACTTTTAATTCTGTAATATGGGTTGTTTAAGTTTAAGAATTAAGATTTCCAAATAGGAAGAGTATATTGCCTTGTAGATTCCCAACTTTATATACACGTTATGCTCGTAATTACCCAGTCGCACTACAATTTTGAGAAACCGAGTTTATGGAAATTTATCAATTATTATTTTTATATATACACATTATTATTATTATTACTATACATATATATTATTATAATTAAAAGTTAATTATATTTTTATAACAATATACATGAAAAATAGTAATAATAATTATATATAACAGTGGTACGAGTCCATGTAAACTCGAATTTACAAGAGATCGACTCAGAGTTTAAAAAAAATATTGTTGTAAGTTTAATTTTAACTTTAGTATTAAATGCATTAATGAAAAGTCACTGTTATTTTCGATGAATATATAGAGTTATTACAATTTAGCATATTTAACTATTCCGTGAAAATAAAGGCAAAGTATTATATAAACTAGTTTCATGATATAAACCACTTTGTGATACAAAGTTTATATTTATGAATTTATTTTTTTGCCTTGTTAAAAAGTGGTTCATGATATGAACCACTTTCATACAATACCTACTCGAAAATAAAAGTTATTATTTAGCAATATAATTAAAATATACCTTATATTAATGATTTACTCTTAATCTTAAAGGTCATCTAGTTATTCTATTTAATATTCAATAATATTTTTTTCTTTCTTTTTTAAAAGGTCAAAATCATAAAATAAAATTGATATTTGATATCCGTTCTAAAAAATTAATTAATTAGAGGGATTCATAATTAACCATCTACTAATGGTGCATTCATTTGAAACTCGAAATCCTTTTTTTCTTTTTAAAAGGTCATATTCTTAAATTAATATAGTCAAATATATATTGAAGATGAAATAAATTTGTCAAAATTATTTATATAACTTAGACGAAAGTATGTGATATGGTAAAAATAACTTGTAAAAATTTGATACATATTGCCCCATTAGAATAATTTAAACTCGAGAAGTTAGGAGGCACTTGTCAATGAAATTGAGAATAAAAATTTATTTTCTTTTCATTTTTATATATGTTGAATGGACATGTTAAACATCTAATATAGTGCTTTAATTTAAAAAATATAGACAAAAAAAAAAAATTTGATCGTGGCATGAATGAAAAGTAAAAATACATCAATTAAACCCTAATATAGACTATCCATAAAACATGACTGCAATACATATATATCAACCATCATGAGTGACTAAATTGTCACCCTCGACCTTCTAAACCATGCAACACTTCTCTAAATTTAAGACGTTGATTTGAGAGAAGATGTTTATATCGATGAACATGGAGACTGTTTTGAAACATCATATTTATGGTGATAAATTTTAAATATGTATATTTATTTATTTAGAATATTGTTGTTGATAGATTTTGCTAATTGGATAATTTATGGCTGTTAAACAATTCAAATCTATCAACAATAATCAAGATTAATATTTGTTCTTGAGAATGAAATATAAAGAGAGAAAGTATAGAGTTTAGAGTGAGAAAATATGTGTGTATTATGAAACTTTGAGAGAGAAAGATACAAGAGGGACATATTTATAGATTTGCATGTGTGGGGTGACACCTTGTGAGTCTATTTGGCTTTTAGGTGTTGACAAGTGTCCTTGACACTTGTCTTTGCTCACTACACATGCTATTTTTACAAAGTTTTGTCCTACTACATGTCTACCTGCTTTATATATACACGTTATCTATGTCCCTAGTCTAGGCGAGCTTCAAGGCCTTGTGTTGTTTCGGAGCAATGTAGAGATGGAGTCATGTTTGGTCTCTTGGAATACGGGCGAGCTTCTCTCTCTTAGGCATTGTCTGTCGTTGGTCTTGGGCCATCGGGTAGCTGGACAAGCTTCTATCTTTAGTCGCCGAGCTTCCTCATATTGTCTCTAGTCAAGGTTGATGACGTGGCTCCCGTACATCTCAACGACCTTCTTAACCATAGGTTAATTAACCTTAGTTAACCTCGTAATTATTCTAGGATAGTTCACCTATCAACAATTGTGTTGGACATTGCTGTTTAGACTTTAAATTTATGAGACTTGCTGTTATTATTTTGTAAGCAATGTTTATTTACTATTTAAAATTTAAAATTAATAACCCCATTTCAAAACTATACACCTCTCATAAAAATAACACAAGTGTAAAGATAGTCTTGAAACTGAAGGAATATATGTGAAAAAAAAAACATGTGCTAGCCCACGAAACCCGTAGTCCCTAAAAATTGGTCGGGTTAAATTGAGTAGTTCCCAGCTCATCCCACCATGAGACAGCCCGCCAAGACCCCCAAAATGACAGGTTAAGGTGGGATTGTAGGTCGGCTAAAAAATACAAGCTACTTTTGTAAATCATGAAGCTTTGTGTTAAAATTGTAAAATTTCTCCCAAGACAAGTGACAAGCTAAATGAAGAACTCAGATTATTCTGACCAAAGGTCACTCTTTATACAAACCATCCCTTTTTGAATTTTTTTTATTCAATGGAGCATGTCATTTGGTTTCAATTGGATCCCTTGTTAGTTAAAGGAGGACTGGTGTTTTGGATTAATCAGTTCTTGAAGTAAATATGATTTACTAAAAAATTAATTTTTATCGTAACTGAAATGACAGTAATCACTTTAATAAAAAGTTTAAAACCACGCAAGTGTGTATGCAAAAATAGCTTCCACCACTAATTATAAATTTTGTGTAGCTTATTAATGTATATTTGTCGTATTTTTTTTCTCTTAATAATGAGCTTATCAATATAATAAGTGATCTTTTTAATTATTAATTATGTCGTGAAATATTTTAGCTTACGACACAGCAAAAAAGCAATCAATAATGATTATATTTTAAGTAAAGGCCAATCACAAAACAAAAATATCAAACGAAAGCATAAAAACAAGAGTGGTTAGCTTAATATATGCATTAGTCACACTTATATTTATGAAGGAATTTTTTAAAGAAAAATAAGCAAAAATTAACTTAATAGCACAATAATAATCGATATAATATGGCAACATATTTAGTACCAATGTCACTGCCATGTAAGATTAATTCCCTGTCCATTTATCATACATTTTTTTCCGTCTCAACTTTACTTTCCGACTCATTTTATTTGAACATCTTAACTCTTCTTTCACACACTTTAAAAAAAAAAATTATATTCATAAAAGTCAATAGATTAAATATTTTTATTTTATTAATTAATTTTATACTCACATACTCACATACTCATTTGTTTTAGTTCTTATGACATCTCCAAGCTTGAAAAAAGTTATGGGACGAAGAGAGTATTATTTGTTTTATGAATTTTTTTTTTAAAAGCTAGTTTATCACCACTACACATTTAACTTTGGAGAGTTCCACTTAAAATCGCTCTCTAAGTTGAGAGCTGTTCGAAACCGCTCTTTAAGTCCATTTTTTGAAAAGTGGTTCAAAACCGCTCTATAAGTGAAAATTTAGAGAGCGATTTAAAACCGCTTTATAAGTAACACATTGAGAGTTGTTTTGAACCGCTCTCTAAGGTCTGAGCGGTTTTGGCTATTTTTTATTTTAAATTAATTTAATATATATAATATTATAGTATTATAATATTAATTAATTTTAATTTATTAATTATATAGAATAATGAAATTTAATTAAAATGATCAAAAATTACGTGTATACATGCACTCATGTTAATAAATAGTAAAAATTAAAGATTAAAAAAAGTTAATACTTTAAATTTTAGTGAATATATTTTAATTAAAACGATGAAGAAATTAAGGTATATTATTATAAGTACTCGTCTTAGTAAAATAAGATTACTAAGATGATTATTTTATAAATATATTAAAAAGAGTTTAATTAAAGCGACCAAAGAACGTGTATAATCATATTAATAAATAGAAAAAATATTACAAAGATGATTATTTTACAATTCTACTAAAAGTATGTTGTGGTACGATTAAAATGGACTCAAGCCCATAAATAATCAGACAAGACCCAAACACAATATGATAGAACTTGGAGCGCGAGCACAAACAAAGCCCATGTATACAAGCACGGGCAAGATCAAGATTCACGTTCACGAGCATGTCGAGCACCTACAAGCACGAGCAGGTCGAACACCTATGAGCACGAGCAGGTCAAGCACCTATGTGCACGAGCAGGTCGAGCACCTACAAGCACGAGCAGGTCGAGCACCTATGTGCACGAGCAGGTCGAGCACCTATGAGCACGAGCAGGTCAAGCACCTATGTGCACGAGCAGGTCGAGCACCTACGAGCACAAGCAAGCTGAGCACCTGCGGGCACGAGGACTCTCATGGTCAACTCTTACAGAGAAATTACAGCTATTATGCAAAGGGCTTAATTAATATCATTTAATGCCTACACAAGGGAAGCTACCATTTATGGAGAGAAGACTTCCTAAAATAATATTTATAACGGTCTAGTTGACCAATTTAGCACGATAGACGCACATACCTTATTTACGATCGTCTATAAACACTGCCTTAGGGCCATCATTGTAAAGGCCATGAATTTGATCAATACAAAGACTATACTTAAGTCCTAGCTCTTGCAAGACAAGACCTAGGCAAATCTCTGTGTTATTTATTTTTTATGCATGATTATTTAAGTATTTACATACTTATTTGTTATCCTGATCCCAGTCACATAAGGATTTAATCAGGTAATAACAATTGGCGCTAGAAGGAGGGTCCGAATCGAATACATACATCTACAAATCTTAAGGACTTAGACTCGGATTTTGAAGTTCATCTTCAAATCCTTAAGTCTCTAAGAAAGTTTTGAAGACTATCTTCAAGGTTTTAGTTTCGAAGATCTTCTCCAACTCATCCTTAAAATGACAAAATCAAAGGTTGCTAATACTCCTCATGATACTCTCTACAATACTTATGTTGGATATTCAATGTTTCATTCAAAAGGGAATCAGTCTGATAGAAACGCACACACCTTGGACCAAGTCCCCGTGGCTGAGCGTGCTCAGACCAACCCCGGGCTTCGGACAAGGGAATTGATGCCTATCCGTATGCAAGACTTTGAGTCTCCCGAGCAAATGGATTCACTTGTTCGGGAACTCCAGTAAAAAGACAAAGAGATGAGAGCAGCACGAAGTTCTTCCTCTGCTCTGAAGAAAAAGTATAATTTTCGCCAAAATAAAATGAGAAGAGTGGATGAGCAGGCAACAGAATCTGAATCTCGATCGGTTTTCAACCGACTTGGTTCGGATCTCTCCACGAGATCCTCATCATGGTTTGCCAACCGAGAAATACCACAAGATTCTTCCATTCCAGAATCATTGACAAGGTCCTCTAACTACACTCCAACGCAAATCTCGTATTCAAGAAGCGCTGAACCTGGAAATTCGGCCAGTCAAGAAATGAGCTTTGTGCAGAGTGCTTTACTTAGACGCGACCAACCCCGAATTTCAGCCCATGATCGATTGGGCCCAGGGGGTTTTTTTTCATTATGATTTTGGTAAACCAGTTGTTGAGGTGATAAGACCAGTAGTGGCTATGCAAGATAGCCAACAATCCCTTTTGCAAGATTTACAAAAAAGGTTAGCCGAGGTAGAGGGCAAGGTGAAATCAAAAGGAGATCTTCATAAGCGATTAAGCTCGGAAAATGAGCCTTTGGCCATCGAGCTGGAAGATGCTCCGATCCAATCGAAGATAAGTCCTCTCCAAGCTACCTCTATGAGGGAAGGACAGATCCGGAGACTCATCTCTCTAAGTATAGGATTTATATGACTGGTCGAGGTACGACGGATGCAACAAAATGCCGTCAATTCCCTCTCACTCTAGGCGAACTAGCCCATAAATGGTACGTAAATCTTCCTCCTCATTCCATCCATAGTTTCTCCGAGCTTGGGGAGAAGTTTGTATCATACTTCGCTGCAAAAATCAACAAGCCGAAAAGTCGCCATCGATTGATGAGAGTCCGACAACAGAAAGATGAGGGAGACGAGCAGTATATCGATAGAATTGATGAGATCATCCTCGGTGGTGAGCCTGTGAGCGACGAGCTTGCTCTTCATTCTCTACTTGGAGGATTTAGGGGAGATTCCCCCATGTTCCGCAGTCTTACCAAAAACCTTCCCACTACATATGTGGAATGTAGGAGACGAGTAGGTGAGCTCATTAATCGTAAAAAGTAATTGACCCAGAGATTGGGGGAGGTAAAGGTGGATGAGAAACAAGAAAAATCATCTCCATTCAAAAAGAAAAATGGAGATCGAGCATCACAGACCCCAGGCACCTTCAAAAGATTCAACGCTGGAGAAGAAGAACATCTTCAAAATTCAATCAAACTCCAGCGTACATCTTCAACGCCATTAAAGACAGGGATATGCTTGAACCTCCTCGCCCACTACGGAATGTGCCAAGCCAGCTCGATGACAAACGATTTTGTGCCTATCACGATAGCCCTGGTCATAATACAAGCAGGTGTCGTGATTGTTTGGTGTGAAAATTGCTCGAATTTTGTATGCTTTAATTGCTTATTTTGATTAATTTTCGAGCAGTTATTTACACTAAATTAATTAATTGATTTTTATTGTAAAAATTCATTTATTTTATAAATTCATAGAAATTAGAGTGGATTTATGAGATAAAGCTGTTGAAATATTATTTGTGGCTAATAATTCAAGTTGTAGGGTGATTTGGGAATTTACTCAAGCAAGAGATAAGTCTTTGACTTATTCAAAGAAGTGGCATTCGTGTGTGTTTCCTATCCACAAGTTTCTCAACCATAATTCATTGCTGTCTTCTACACAAACTTTCCGTTCTTCACAATGGACGCTGCTATGGAAGATTTCCTCACTCCCAAATGGAGCAATGACCAAGCCTCTTTCCTCCGGTAACAACAAATCTCGCCGGAAATTACGAAACTGCAGCCATTTTGCGTCTTCCTTGCCGCCGATCTAAAGGCGTGCGACTTCATCCGAGAACGATACTCGAAGCCAAGTCTTCTTGCTGCTCTATCCAGTCCGTAACCTCTCGCCAGAAGCTCTGTTTGCGTCTTCCGTTGTGATCGAAGCCCAATCGCCGCCGCTGATTCCAGCTGCTGTCACAGTCGCGATTCCTGAAACCAAACCGCTGGAGACCCGAAGCAATCGTGCCAATTTCCGTTGTGGCTTATCCCTGCGTCGCCAAGCGATTTCCCTGCCTCACAGCACCTGTTCGCGTCTTCTTCGCCGGAGAAAAAGTCTGTTCCTAGCCGTCGATCGAGCACGAGTTGCTCGTCTCACACGAGTCGTGTCATATTCTCCATCCCGAACAATAGGTGCCGAAGATTTTTACACGGGATACCACATTCTTCTCAACCCCAGCAACAATGAAGACCCGTGCTGAAGAAAACGGTTACGTAAGTTTAAGAAAGGAAATGGGAGGATTATCATTTTCTTTTAATTCTGATTGAGGTTAAACGTTACATTTTTCTTCGTGCTTTGGAAAGAGAATTGAAGAGAGAGGTAAGGGGCGTGCGTTTTCTTGATTAAGAAAGTTATGCATGTAAGAGGGAAGTTAAGAATTGAAGGAAAAAAAAAGGCATATGTTTTGGGGAGTGATATATATACACGAAGTTGGATTTATTCAAGACACACAGCAGAAGCATTAGAGTAGCAGTAGGTAGATTAGTTTTATGATTTCTTGTTTTCATTATTCTGGAAGGAGAAAAGGAGTTTCATGTTTGCTTATTGGAAGTAGAATTCAGAATTGAAACATTGGAGTTGGTCAGAAATTCTTATTATTGGTGATATTATTTAATTTACGTTGCAAATTTTGTTCTTATTATTTTCTATTCGTAAATTCTATATGTATGTCAATTGTTCTTGATGAATATTGTTTGTTACAAATAGTTATGATTTAAATCTCTTGTACTTTGATTATGTGAATTTAGATTGAATCCCTATTAGAATAGATCACTCTTATGTTCAATTGAAATTAATTTTATGTTGTGTTTTGTAATTTGAGATAAACATTTAGGGATTTTGGTTTTATTAATTTAAATACGTGCATGCTTAAGACCATTAGGTGTACGTGTTTGATTAATTAAATTATAGAATTTCTAAATTGTGAGTCTCATTTATTAGGCTAATGCTTGGACCAGTTGTGTCAATTAGCTGAGGACGACAACATAAAACATTAGTTTAATAATTAGTGAGAGCCGAATAGGATAATTTAAGTACCCTTGCGGGAACGAATTAAAATATTCAACACCCTACGATATTAATTTATCTTGAAGGCTTGAATGAGGGCTCTAGATGCACTTATCCCGACAAGTTGATGATAGATAATAGTGCAATTATACTTGTCTATGAGTGTTTTGCATAATTAAGTGGTGGCCTTTGATTTTCAAATTGAACGAACTTAGGTTCTAAATTGGTCTAGACTAATAGGGGGAATTTCTAAATGATCATAATTGGAGTACACTTTCTTTGCACTTTCTTTTGAAAGTTAGTTTATTTTGATTGTCTTTTGTTGCATGAGTTTATATTTTAGATTATAGGAAAACCTCCCCCTTGCATTTTTATTTATAGGTTTAGTTTATTTTTCTTATTAAACGAAACATTCAAAAGCTCCCATATTTACCTCCCGTGGTTCGATAATACTTGGTCCCTATACTTGCACATACTACACGATCCCTTCCTCTTGAGGGTTAGGATTTTGTTTTATTTGCAAAATATTAGTACAAGTCAGTGATCTCCTTGGACAACTATGGAAATTGTTTGAAGAAGGGAGGTTGAACGAATTTGTCAAGCGGCCGGCGCCTAGGCAAGACAATACTAATCAAGGTCCTTTGAAAATAGGACGAGGAAACTGACTTCCACATCGCCAGCAAACTGAAGTTGCCAACTTGGAAGATGAAGATGTTATTTCTTTTGGAGTGGAACCTTCAATATGAGCTGGGAGCATGTGCATAAGCTCTAATCGGATAGCAAGAAGAAGTACTTCAACTCCAAGATCAGAGTAGAGGATTTCATTCTTAATAAGATGTACAACCATTTTGTAAAGTCTTGGGGGGCATGTACATATATTGTTATATATGAATAAAATAACTCTTGTCTTTACAATATTATTGTGAACAACACCCCGCGCAAGCTTCAGTGGAAGTTAGCGAGCTCCAAGTACCTAGCGCAAGCGTCATTTGAAGTTAGCGAGTTCCAAAGTATTCTCGCGCAAGCTTTATTTGAAGTTAGCGAGCATGACTATATTTGGAGCCAAAGTCGCCCGATCTAAACTAAAGGTGAGCTAATTATCTTGCAAATTGAGTTTAGTGTGAGGCGCAGCGGATTTAGCTCGACAAATATAGCTGACGAGGATAATCCCTTAAAAATAAAGTTCCTTGACGAGCTAATTATCTCTCAACATGGGCAACACCAACTCAAAGGCGAGCTAATTATCTTGCAATCAGAGTTGACAAAATTTTATGTCTAGGCGAGCTAATTATCTCCCTAGGCCAAAGTCATCCGATCTAAACGAAAGGCGAGCTAATTATCTTGCAAATTGAGTTTAGTGTGAGGCGCGATGGATTTAGCTCGACAAATATAACTGACGAGAATAATCCTATTAAAACAAAGTCCCTTGACGAGCTAATCATCTCTCAATACGGGCAAAATCAACTCAAAGGCGGGCTAATTATCTTGCAATCAGAGTTGACAAAAATTTATGTCTGGGCGAGCTAATTATCTCCCTAGCACAAGTTTATGAGAGCATAACTGCAAAGTCCAAATATTGTACAAGGACATGATGGTCTAATCGAAAATTTGGACGTCCACTGTTTAAAACACATTCATCTCTGAGCTCATATCACGTGATCAAATTGTTTTGATGATATTAATTGATCACAATATGAGTGGGGGCATAAAGAGTCCATACTTGACGAGCATGCAAAGCGACTCGAATTGCATCATAAAAGCAAGGTAGAACGAGCATTGATCAGAGAGCACAAGATCCTTAATGAGACCTCATCATTGTTTTGACCCTTATCGAGCAGTTGTTTAAGAGTCTGATCAACGCATAGGAAAATTCTGGCATGGCAATATAAAATTTACCTTGCAACTCGTCGTTCTCTCATGCTCTTTTTATTTGCACCCGTGCAATATATGTCCCAACATTTTTCTTCACTTTGGGGGCTGTGCATCGAAGATCTATCTCTGTTGAAGCTTGAGTAGTCTGGATTGCGGTCTGAAGAGTTAACATCTGAGTAACTAGCAAGGTGGTATCCTCATGTATTTCTTAGATAAAACAATCTCAAGTTCATGAGTCTAATCACAACGAATATCGAAAATTATCCATTTAAGATGGCTTGGTGGATACAATCAAAGTTTCCCTAAAGATGATCAGAATGCTCATAATTTAAAACCAGGAGTTAGGCATCAGCTGTTTGGGGGCAATTCCCCAATATTGAAACACGTACTTGACGACTGAATGAAGAGAAGAAATGAGACCTACTTCCATCATATCATATATGTCACCATTACCATTCCTATTAGGGTTTGACACATCCTTTAACATGAATAGGATATGTAATAGTGTACATCACGGGGTGTATCATATCTTCCACGCCAAGAATTATGCTCATTCTAAGTCACAATACTTTCAAAGTTATTAGAGTGCCAGCGAGTCATATCAATTCTCAGAAAAGACTCTGGGGAACGAGGAACCAAACAATAGGGGTGATTGGCTAAATATTCGGTAAGAACATAGTTCGATCCAATGTCAAGCTCTAGCTCATCCAAAAGTTGCTTTAAATGTTATTCCAGATGACAAGCGGCATCATGTTGTCTACAAGCACTAATATAACTCCTTGAAGTAAGGGAATTATAAGCCTTATCAAGTCGAGTCAAGCCGAGCTCGAGTTTATCGAGTTCTTAGCCGAGTCGAGCTCGAGCTAAAAAAACTCAAGCTCAATCGAGTTCGAGTTGAGTTTCGAGCTTCAAGTATTGCTATCGAGTCGAGTTCGAGCTCAGAACTACTCGGCTCGACTCGACTCATTTACACCCCTACCAATCAGTAATCAATAACACCTTAATCAAACAATAACCAATAATATCCCAAAAAAATTCCAAATACTTATGATATCTATTTCAAAATTATAACTCATATCGAATCTCAAAAGAATCTTGTCGTCTATTGCTTCAAATTCATGTTTCACTTTAAGAGATCCTCATCGAAACCCAAAAAAGAAAAACCCTATTATAAACTCACTTTGTTCTCCCAAATAGTACTTCATATCCAGAGGTGAGTTTAGAGGGCACTTGGTAAAAAAAATTCTTCGATGGTAATGGGAATGGGATATACACATAATTACTATTATTATTATTATATGTAATGAGAATAAATAAGGTACATAACAATGTTTTTTCTCATAAATAAGGTAATCATTACCCCCATTTGATTACCTCCATCTCACCTTATAATCATCCTCGTCAATCAATCCC
Organism: Prunella vulgaris; assembly: GCA_026898435.1. Lineage (NCBI taxonomy): Eukaryota > Viridiplantae > Streptophyta > Magnoliopsida > Lamiales > Lamiaceae > Prunella > Prunella vulgaris. Next base: position 103,587 of record JAPKLY010000674.1, read on the forward strand.
TCATACTACAACCAACAATATTCTTTTTTTGTCAACTTTTCCAAAATTGAAGCATAACATTAATGATGTAACCACCATGAATATAAGCTCTCATTTATTAAAGTTGTGTGATTTCATTTCTAATTAATGAGTTTACAATTAGAGGTATTTATACACTTGTGCTACCTTCTACATTCTTCTAAACAATAGTTAAAAAACTGCTTAACTAATTAGTCGGCTGCATGGATGTGATGGTGTGTAACAACCTTGAGTGCATTGTGTTTGGGTTGTTACAATCAGATGCATATATATATATATATATTAATTCTAATATGCACCAAAAAGGAATCATGTAACATCCAATGCACCAAGTTGTAAACAAAGTTTGTGAAATCTGTGAGGAGGAAGTGATTTGGTGAGAAGATCAGCCACTTGGTCTTTAGAAGGAACAAACCGTATGTCAAGAACTTTAGCAAGGACTTTCTCTCTTAAGAAATGCACATCAACCTCAATGTGTTTGGTGCGACTATGAAAAGTAGGACCAAAGGCCAACTTAATAGCCCCTTGATTATCACACCAAAGTATAGCAGGGAATTTGAGCGGAAGCTGGAGTTCATGGCACAATGTCTGAATCCATAGCAAGTCAGTAGTAGCAGTAGATAGAGCCCTATACTCAGCTTTTGTGCTATTTCGTGCCACCACAGATTGTTTGCGAGATCCCCAAGAGATAAGGTTGTTTCCAAGCTTAACACCGAAGCCACTGGTGCTCCTTCTGTCATCTAGATTGGCAGCATAGTCTGCATCTGCGAAGCCCACTAACATGTAATCATCAATAGGAGAAAACAACAAACCATTGGTTATAGTGCCATGAAGATAACGTAGGATCCTTTTACAAAATTTCCAATGATTCTGAGTTGGTGTTTGAAGATGTTGAGAGAGTTTGTTGACAGGATAAGAGATATTTGGTCTGGTAATGGTAATGTATTGAAGAGCCCCTACAACACTTCTATAAAGTGTAGGGTCAGAAAATGGAGGACTATCAGTTATAGAGAGTTTAGAGCTGGGACAAGAAGGAGCAGGTGATGGTTTGCAGTGTAATAGATTTTTCTTGCTGAGGAGTTCCTTGATGTATTTGGATTGAGTAAGTTTAATAGAGGAAGGGGTAAGTTGTGCTTCTAAAGCAAGAAAGTAGTTAAGTTCCCCAAGATGTTTGAGAGAGAATCTGGAATTGAGTGTTGAAATGAGCTGAGAAATTTCAGAAGGATTGTCCCCAGTAATGAGTATATCATCCACATAGATGAATAAGATAATCTGATGCCCACTAGAACCTTTGTGAAAGAGACAATGGTCAACTTGGGAGTGGATAAAGCCTGTTTCCAGAAGAAAGAACCTAACTGTATTATACCAGGCCTTTGGTGCCTGTTTGAGACCATAAAGAGCCTTGTTTAATTTGCAAAAATGAGTAGGAAACTTAGGATCAATAAAGCCTTCAGGATGCTCAATAAACACTGTCTCAGTGAGAACCTCATTCAAGAAGGCATTGTTGATATCAATTCGCTGAATAGTCCATCCTTTAGTGACTGCTAAACTGAAAACCAATCTCATTGTTTGTGGTTTAATGACAGGACTAAAGGTATGAAGATAATCAACACCTGCATGCTGTTGAAACCCTCTGGCAACTAGTCTTGCTTTAAGCCTTTCCACTGACCCATCTTTGAGATGTTTGATTCGGAACAACCATTTGGTAGTTATCAAGTTCATGCTATCTAATTTTGGAACTAAGGACCAGGTGTTATTTCTGATTAATGCATCAAATTCTTCCTGTATAGCCACTTTCCACTGTGGGTGTGATAATGCCTCCTGAGGATAATTAGGTTCAGACAGAGAAGGGAATGTAGTATTTGTGAGATACAGTTTGGGTTTATGTATACCAGACTTGGCCCTTGTTTGCATAGGGTGTGCATTTTGGATTGGAGAGGGAAGAGAAGATGGTTGCACAGATGATGAGGATGTGTGAGAGGAGTAAGGCTGCTGAAAAATAAGCCTTTCATTAGTAGATAGTGTTAGAAATATATTCAATTAAGTCCGAAAACATCTATGATGATTAACCAAAATAGGAATATATGTATAATACAATAAACATCCTAGATGCGGAAATTCTAAGACAACATTATGCTCAATCATCAAGGATTAATGGATTTAGTGAAATACCTGGATCCATAGCAAGAATTTGTGTAGGGAAAGCCACAACAATAAAGTACGATCCTGTGGGGTGGTTTTATGGCCTTCCTCAACTAAATCTCCGTATGGGTCCTTCGTTTTCTGTCTTGATGGGGAGAGCAGTAAACTGTATGTGATTTAGTATATTGGGGGCCATAACCAAGATGCTCTTTATATAGTACTCAATTAGGGTTCCCATAATCCCCATAATTGAGCCCTATTAGGTATCTACTCATAATTCCATATCAATTTCAATAGTCGTTATATAATTGGATCACTCAATTAAGCCTAATTATAATTATAAATGGCTAATATAATTGCATAAAATATGCGGCCCATATATAGGAAATAATAATTTCCTAACAATCTCCCACTTGGGCTACATATTAACCTTAAGCAATTATATTTCCTTATGTGCACAACTTTACGCCATTCATCCTTTGACTATTGCCTTACAATCTCGTCCATCTCATACACTAGAAATGAAACTATCACAATTTTCATCACATCATATATTGTGACTAAACCACGATAATCACCATACTATTACACTCAATGACATAGATCAAATATGGTGAGCAGCATGGAAATTTCATGCAATGTGATCTAAATCATGTCTATTTCCAACTGACCCAACTTTAGCTTTTACTGAGATCAACATATGCAATGTAAAACATCACATACAAACACATAATGAGTTCAGAAATAATCATAACCATCAACTTTTATTCTGCAGAAATAAAAAAAAATCAAAAAACCGAAGTAAATACATAGAACATTAACTCCCACTAAACTAAGGTAAAGTTTTGAATAACACCCATATGAGCAGCTCGTGAAACAGTTTTGGTGTTACTGCCTTAGTTAAGGGATCTGCTAGCATAGAATCCGTCCTAATATGTTCTATGGAAATTTGTTTATTCTGAACTCTTTCCTTAACAACAAGAAACTTGATTTCAATGAACTTTGACTTTACAGAGCTCCTGTTGTTATTCGAGTAAAGAACGGCTGAGCTATTGTCACAACAAATCCTTAGCGGCCGTTCAATGCCATCTACCACACGCAGCCTAGTGACAAAATTTTGCAGTCATATCCCATGGTTGGATGTCTCATAGCAAGCAATGAACTCCGCAGTCATGGTGGATGAGGCTATGAGAGTCTGCTTAACAGACTTCCATGAGATAGCTCCACCGGCCAATGTAAAGACATATCCATATGTGGAGCACTTGCTATCTTGACATCCAGTAAAATCGGAGTCAGAATACCCCATGATCAAAATCAAATGCACGAGCAAGTCGTCAGACAGCTCTAACTTTAGTGTTTTCAGTTTTGATGTTAGATGAGACATCTCCATAATGTACTCCCTTA
>JAPKLY010000674.1:112150-191436 GCA_026898435.1 Prunella vulgaris
CCATATGTTTCTTTCTTTCCCAAAAAGCATTTGGAAAATCATTGCAAATTTTCATAGAAAATTCGTTAAACAAGAATTGAATTTTTTCTTGTAATTTAGGATTATTAATCCTTTCTTCAATAGTAAAAGAATTTAATTCATTTTTAAGAAAATTTATTTGGCAATTCCTTTGATCAATTTGATCACGAATTTGATTTAAAACCTTATAAATTGGTTTTGTAACAAATTCTAAATTAACAGGTTTATTATCAAAAATACCAGAAATACCTTTTCATCTACCTTAATAGGATAAATGCTGTAAATAAAATGAAGGCCAATAATCATTTGGCTAGTAATGTTTTCTGCAATAAGAAAATCATTAGGGATGCAAACTTTATTAGTGCAAACATAAGCACCTTTTAATTTATAAGAAATCTTTAAATTTCCTCCTCCTGCATGGGAAAGAGTTTGAGTAGTTTTTTCAAAAAACTTAGTGGGAATTATTCCCATTTGGATAACACTAATATCCACACCACTATCAATCATGGCTATAAAATCTTTTTTATAAAAATTGTTTATTAAAAGAGAAATTTTGACATACCATTTTTTAGATAAAATGATATTAATATTAGAAAGATGATTATCAATCAAACTTTCTTTAGAAGAATGAGTTGGAGAGCTTGGCTCACCAATTTCTAATTTTTCTTTTCCTTTTTCCCATTGGGAAAGACGAAAAGAAAATTCAGAACTTTGTTCTTGAAGAGTTTTAACACTTATTTTGAGATTTTCAATCTCTTTTGAAAGATCTTTAATAGTAACAGGATTGTTTTCCACTTCTTTAATTTTAAGAAGTTTATTAACATCATCCATGTTATAAAAATTTCTTTCAATATGTTTTGAAAGATCATTTCTTTCTTCCTTGAGAGGAATATTCTCAAAATGGTCAATAATTTTATTGCGTAAATCAAAATCTTTGATTTGTTTAAGAAAATTCATAATATAATGATTGTCTATGACATTAATATTCATGTCTTTGAACTGACCCAGAAGTTTATAAACTTCATCATCAGTTATCTCATTAGTATCTTGGATACAATTGAGACATGGCTTACCCTGAAGACAATTTTGACACTTATTGGTATCAAATTGACTTGAATCAGATAATGAAGAGTTTAACTCCTCAGAAGAATCATTGGATTCTATATTAACATCATAATTTAATTCTGAATTCATTACTATTCCTTGAAGAGTCTCTTTGAGAGGCTCATCAAGATCAAGATTTTTAATATTGTCTTTTGCATAGCACTGGTTAGCATAGTGACTAGGCTTTCCACATCTGTGACAAATAATTTTGTCTAAATATTTTTTCTTTTGAAAAGATTTTTTAAAAGATTTTTTATTATCAAAATCTTTTTTCCCTTTCTGTTTTTTATCAGAAAATCTTTTTCTTCAGAAATTTGGTTTATATGAAAAATCCTTTTTTCCTTTAGAAAAATTCTTTTTGGAATTTTCAATTCCAAATTGATCACAGAAAAGACCTAGTTGTTTCTTTTCTAAGAGATTATCTCTTTTAAGCTGGTTTCGCAATTTTATTTCATTGCAAAGATTTAAACCTTCTTGAACACAAATACTAAAGATTTGACCAAAAGTATATGACGCGTAAGAAATAAAATTTGCGTCCTTTCGAAGAATTTTCTTGATTCTTTCCGCGAATAAATACGGAAGACCATCAACAAATTTGTTTTTCCAAATATCTTGGTTACAGTCAGGAATATCATAGATCCTAGACAAAAAAGTATATTTGTACCAACGAAAATCAGTAAGAGTTTTACACCTCATATTTAAAAGAAGTGTTTTGGTATTTTCAGAATTGTTTGAAAGTTTACCAGTAAAATGTTCTAAAATAGTAAGAACAAGAGAATAAACCGCATTGGGTTTGGTGGTATTATTTTCTATTTTAATAGAAGAAAATATTTCAATTCTATTCTAGGGAGTAAGATAGTTATCCCACCAGCCTTTAAGTTGTCCTGTAAAACCAACAGTAATGGCTTGTGCAGTTTGCACATCATCATTACCGCTTATTCTACAAGCAGAGCTGTACATAAGCATGCGATGGCATTGGGTGTAGATATATCTATCACTTCCTCCATCTATATTCCATTCATAAATGCTTTTACCAGAATAAGAGGTATTAAAGAAATTTTTTTGTTCTTCATTGAGAACATCAATGGGAGTAGGCTTAGTATAATAATACTTTGACATAGTAGGCCTATCTGCCCATTTCATTTTGTTTAGACTGTCAAAATTGTTTTGACTACTTTCTCCAGACTCAATATGTCTGTTATCCATTTCATTTTGAAAATCATTTTCAATAGTGGAAATATGCAGTTTTCCAAAATTTTCAGTAATAATTTTTTCAAGATCAGAAATAGAAGCTTCAAGCTTAAAATCTTTAATCTCAATAGGAGATTGAATAGAAGGAACAGTTGCATTAACTGGATTTTTTCCTTCTTCTTTAGAAATATCAGTCTTAGGCTGATTTTTGTTTTGAAAAATAAGAGAATCAATTTTCTCATGTAGTGAAGCAATTTCTTCACTAAGAATTTGAAGAGAAAGATTGCAAAAATTATTTTGCTTAAAAATTTCAGAAATATTGTGCAAGATATCTTTTTCAATAATTGTTGAAAAAAGAGAAAAATTTAAAGTTTTTCCTTCCTTTTCAATTTGGAAAGGAATATTAGGAGGATAGACGGATTTTCGAATATCTCCTGAAGAAATTATTTTATAAGTTCTTTCTATTGTAGAAATTTGGTCAATATAAAAAAAATTTATAAACCTAGGAACAAAATAAAATATTTTATTTTATTTTGTACAAAATTCATAGAATTTGTCAACGAAGTAAGATAATTCTTCTTTTGGAAAAGAGTTGAAATACCAATCTCTAATTTTTTTCCATTTTGGATCATAAAATTCTTTGTTGATATGGGCTCTATTTAAGGAGCCTTTATTGAAATCCAAAATTGGTTCAAAAATCATTTTAAACAGAAAAATCACATTCCGAAATTATTTCGGGAAGTTTTTCATTATGAACAATATTATTTTTATTAACAATAATATTTTCATTTTCAAAATCATTGTGTGTATAAAACTTTTCTTCTTTTAAAGAAGAAGTAGAAGCTCTTGAAGTAGAAGGAACATTGACTTCATAATCAAGAGGAGAAAACAAAGTATAACCAGACATAGATCTAGTATAAAAAGAATTTCTTCTTTGGTTATTATGAAAACCAATCTTAACAATACCATTATTACTTTGAGTAATATGGTGTAAATCACTATCAAGTGAAGGAATTTTAGGAACAGAATGTTCAAGAATCCAATTTTCTGGGAAAATAATCTCATCCCATTTAATGGATCTTCAAGTACTAACATTGGAATTTCCAAAGTTTGTTTCTATGAGAATTGTCTCATTTTTATCCTTATCTACCCTAGCACAATTGGGATTAAGGGTATGCAAAGGTTTAAAATAAATGCGATAGCAAATACACATGACTTCAGATCCAGGCATATAATTATAACCATGCGTTTTAACATTTAATGTTAAAGCATCAAGAATATTATTATCAGATAAGGACAAAGAAAGATTAGGATATGCGTTAAAATAAACGGGTTCTAATGCTAAACTAGACTGGATAATTCCCATGAGGGATTGTTTCCAGTTAAGATTTCTACCATCTCTTAGAGTGGCTAAAAAACTTTCTGGTAACCCTTTAAGGGTTAAAGGTCTAAAAGCAACTTGAACACATCCAATATGGATGAATTTATAAGTCTTCATATAAGGAGAAATATCATGGTAGTTTAATAAATTTAAAACCATTTCTTCCTCATGAAGAGGAACTGAAGACTCAGTTGTTTTTACAACTTGTTTGAAACTGATTTTTTCAAAAAGTCCAGATTTGTAAACTGTTTTAGGTTCAATCTTTGGAATACTCCATTTATTGAGTAAATCTAAATTTTCAGGAACATTATACTCCTGAACCAAACTATTTTTCTCTATATGAGAAGAATTTAAAAGATTCATAGAATTTTTATAAAATCGTATCGAATCAATAATCATCAGATAACATATCTCTACTATCACATGGCTCTGATACCATATAATCTCAGGATCGGGGATCTTGATCATATGGGGGGTGTTGCGAGAACTTCTTATAAGGTAAAGTGAGATCCTAGATCATTTATAACATGGATCAAGCGACTTATGGTTTTTTAAATATGGTTTTAAATTATCAAGTGAAAAAACCTTATAAGATCTAGCTTATAAACTTCTGTTTTTAAATATTTATTTAAAAGATTCATAGCCGTCCTATGGCAGGCTAGAGATTCGTATTGAATCAATGATCTAGGATCTCATACTCTACTATTTCATGTGTTTTCGAGATCATAAGTCGCTTGATCTGATCTAATTATATCGATATGTAGTGAATGGTTTCGACCGATTGGTTTGAGTTGTCTATCGATATTTATGAGTTACGATTTTGTCCAACACGTATCAAGATGTGTCTTTAAGGTTTTAACTTGCTGGGCTGAGTTTTCTGGTTTATGAGTTAACCGTGTGGGGTAGCCCTTTTGCCATTATGCCAAGTGAAGGCGCAGGAGTTTGTGGGCATAAAACCTTTTTTCAGGTTAATTCATAGATTCTTGAATACTTAGGTCAGTTTGTTATGGAAAAGTTCCATGAGACACTATTGATACAATACGGAATTCTAATATCATTCAACATATGTTAGAGTAAAAGATGAAAATGAAATTTCATTCTCATTACGATTGAAGAATTTGAAACAAGCGTATCCTTGGTTGTCAGATCAATAAAAGGCAAAGATGCTCAAGAATCTGGTGAAGAAGTTGCCCAAATATCTTCCGATCGAGAAAATCACCATATTTTGATTAGTTGCAATCTTCTAAAATTTTGAATAAATTATAAATAGATCAGTGACTTTAAATATTGTTACAAAGTAGTCTTTTGAGCATGTTTATTGTGTCCGTGTATGACATGCCTTGCCAATATGACACTCTTTTGTACAAATTAGTATTTTACACATTCCTATTTATGACATGCATGCCAGAAACCCACGCCACGTATGGGCGTAAAGGAAGTGCTCGTGCGTCAAATTTGCAATTGATTATTAAAGTTGATGATAATTATTTAAAATTTGTTAGATTAAATTGTAATTAGATAATTGATGATGATTTAATTTTGTAATTTAAGTCATATTGTAATGCAATTTGAAGAATATGATGATGCAATTTTGTTTTTAGTAAGAGAGGGACAAATGTTTGCAATTTCGAAATAGATGAACAAAATTTTAGCAGAATCATTCTCTCGTGAAATTTGTTTATAATATAAAATTGATATCATAGTATTCATTTATTGATACCATTTTTTTTATAAATTAATACTTATATATTTCTATAATATTAATTTATAAGAATAATAATAGAATTAAATGGACACTATAATATCACTAAATGATTAAAACAATATAAAATTTATATTATGAACAAATTTGTAAATTTTGTACGAACCTAACCCAGGAAAGTGAAATTAGAAAGAAGTTGTATCATTTAATACAAACATGGAGACACAAACTAATAAAACTATTAACACGATATCTAATTATTATTATTATTATTGATTTCAAAAAATATGTTTTGTTGTGGTTTTAGATTTTGCTTTAAAAGAAGTAGTTCATAATTTTAAAAATTTTGTTGGTAATGTTATATTCCCTCTATCTTGCTATAAATTACTCGTTTCTTTTGGATACACGAATTAAAGTAAAAGTGAAAAAGTATAAGTGATGTGATGGAAAAAGTGAAAAAATATAAGTGATGTGATGAAAAAAATGAAAAAATATAAGTGATGTGATGGAGAAAAGTGAAAAAGTAATGAAAATAGTGTAAAAAGTATTGAAAATAATAATAAATGAGTGAATGATAGTTTCCAAAAAAGGTAAAAAAATAATGAGCAACCTATAGTGAGACGGACGAAAATGGCAATATGAGCAACTTATAGTTGGACGGAGGAAGTAGTAGATACATTATTAAGAACCAATATTATGTAACACAGCAATATTCAGTTCGTTGGGCTGTTTTATGTATTCCGTGAACATTTGCACGCCTTTTTTATAAATATGCTATTCGATATATTTACTATTTTTTCAAGATTTTATAAATTTTTGGAAAAAATTTTGATTTTTTTTTTCTAAATTTCACTATGTTGGATTTTTTTTTTTTAAAAAAGTAAAAAATTTCAAAAAGAAAATAATATATTTATCCAAATAGTATATCTACAGAAGAGGGTAGTGCAGATAACCTGGGCCTTTTATGTATTGTATGTAGAATACTAATGCTAAGCTCGTTAGGATTTCATTGGGCCGTGTTCTGTCCATGAATTTTGATTTCTTTTTTAATTTTTAAATGGTTTATTCAATATCAAAATCCACGCCATGTCAAGAAAAATAAAAATTCCAATTCTTTAAAATATTATTTCTTACTAATAATTGAACAGATGAAATGTACGATCATAATCTTCTATTGATAAAATTTTATAAGAAAATAATTCATGATAACTTTATTATGAAATTATTTTGAAAATTTTAAAATATCAAATATTAAATTAAAATTATTAAGAATTCAATCAAGAGTATCAATAATTGGCTCAGTGGTATCCTAATATTACTGTTCTGGAGTATCACAATTAACTTTTTTACCATTTAAATTATATTCACATTTAATAAAAAAATAATATTACAATATTTAAGTTTAAATTATCAAGTTTTTAAATAAAAAATTATTTAAAGAATAAAAATTTAATTGAAAAAATTAATATTTAATCAAGAATATCAAAATTTAAAAGTATAGTTAGTATTGTAAATTAATTTTGTATAAAATATAATCTTATTTTAATTGTTCTGTTAATATATTTTAACTATTTCAAAACTTTGTTTTCCAAATTTTAAACGTTTGAGCCGCCATAATAATGTATTTACAAATTAGGGTCCCAACAAGATCGAGTTGAATAATTAGGTTAGGAACTTAATTAGGATGTGTTTTAAAAAAATTGTAGCCGTCACGTATCAATATATATTGTAGTATAACGTAATAAAGATGTATGGGCTATTTTGACCGTTGTGTCATAAATATAGTACTTCTAGAAATTAAAATGATGTTTGTTTGTTTGTGTTTTTTCCTTTTTCCTTTTTGATTTTTGTTTTTTTATTTAATATTTAATATGGTGGGTTCTCACTTGATCATCGGGCTCCTCACTTGATATAAAGTTCGATTTTATCTAAAAACGAATTAATGGAGATATAAGATTGATTTAAAGAGATTTTTTTGTGTATTTGAGAACTACTATGGATAAAAAATTATACAATTCATGCAAGTGAAATTAAGTTATTCTCAATGAAGGGTATACATTATGGAGGGTAAAAGTTATTCTTACAAAAGAACATGAGTCCAAAGATCATAAAAGAGTATAACGAGTATGAACTAAAGAATATGAGTTAAAAGAATTATAATAATATGAATTGTTTTCATTATAGAGTATGATTTTTTTATTTTTTTTTGAATGCTGCAAATCAGTTTCACTGTGAATAAATTTTACACTATACACATTCTTTTGATTCCAGCATTCAAATTACAAATAGTGGCTAATACTCTCTCCGTTCTGAAAGAGTATACGCCTAGATAGTGACACATGAATTAAAAAAAATTAAATAAAAATAATATGAAATCAATAGGAAGTTCGCTTACAAATAAAATAATTGATTGTGAAAATGATAATAAAGTGATGATTTTCATAAAAATAAATATGTATACTTTTAGAGAACGGACTTATAAGGAAAATGTGCATAATTTTAGTGGACAAATAAGAAAAGTGTGAATAAGAAAATATGATTTCACTATATTTTCTTAAAATATAATTAAAATCTTTAAAATTTAAAAATTTAAGGCTTAATTGCATATTAAATCACCGTCATTTGAAAATTTTCAATTTAATATAAAATTTTGAAGTTTGGCAAACTAAATCACAGCCTTTACTCTTCTTTTTTTTGTTTTTTTTGCCAATTAAACTACGGGCAGTTTGCCCCTTGCCCGAAAGTTGATATGTAAAAATAAATACATAACTATTATCCAAGCAAGCAAACACATTATTAAATATTAATAAATATAATAACTTTTTTAAAATTAAATAATTAATCAAATAAATACAATAAAATTCTAAATACACGTTCATTATAATTTTCAAATAAAAATATTTTATTATCTTTTAAACCTAAAAATAATATTTTTAAATATATAAAATGTATTAAAATATAAAATATGAAATATGAAAACAAATTTAAGATTATACATATTCTCTCTAAAAAAATAAAAATATATTGAATTATAGTTTTAAAAAATTAAATAACTTATTTAATTCAATTATAAATATATATATATATATATATATTCATATGCATAATTTCTATATTTTTAAAAATAAAAATTATATATTTGTGGACAAATTTCACTTTTTTTTTTTGAATTTTTGAGGAATTTTTTAAAAAAATGTGAAGACTATTCGGCAATAGATGGTGTATGATTTAAAAATATATTTTGAAATTAAGATTATGTATTTGCAATTTTTTCTTAAATGTATAATTTTTAAATTTATTGTTATTTTAAATTAATTTTAATATTTTTATTGTACTTTGAGTATTTTATTTTAATTTTTTTAAATATTTAATTTATTTTAAAAAAATCTTATTTATTTAAATATAATAAAATATTTGTATATTTTTTAGATAATATAACGTTTAATTTATTATTTTTAATTTTAATTTATTTCTAAAATAAATTTGCACTTGTAAATTTTTAAAATTATATGAATTTTTATATTTATAATTAATAGTTTTATTTACATATTTAGATATTTATTTTAATAATGTGGATGCATATTGGGATGATAATTGTTGATTTATTTGTCCACATCATCTTTTGGGTATTGGAAAAGTTGCACAAAGTTTAAATTGCAAAAAAGTTGAAAAGTGATGATTTATTTTGTCAAAATTTAAAATTTAAAATTTAAAATTAAATTATAATTTGCAAAAAAAGATGATTTATTATGCAACAAAGCCAAAATTTAATTAGCTAAAACTTGGTTTAAGTTTTTTGTTTTTTTAATGATATATAGTATGGAGTTATTACTATGGCGACTAATTAAATATAAAAATCAATTCGCATTGATCATATTTTGTATAGAATAATGAGATTAAAATTAAGTCATTAATTTGAGAAAAAATACTAAACAATGTAATCATAGTTCACATTTTAACTCAATATTCACTATTTCTATTATCATTCCAAAATCCAACTGAATACTTTAAGCCAAACACACTAACATTTATTACCAAAAAAATACAAATATGATGTTTACTTCGATTGAAAATTTAACTAAATATTTGGACATTGCCCAAAAATTACAATTATAGGTATAATTTTACAAAATTGAATCATTAACCAATATTTGAATTATCGGATGTATTAGAGCACATAAATAGATCAAAGATTAAAACTGTTTGTTTTATTCCAGTTAAAGCATTTTAATTAGCACGTACGCCAGCATTCAAAATTTCAAATTGCATTAGCAATGGATAAGTGCAGTCGTGATTTTCTCGACAATGTCTAAAAGTCAGACAAATATTTTTTAAAAAAATTCTCATGTGACATGGTCACATGGAACCAATAACTTATTAATAAAATATTATTGATTTTAAAAATTATATAATTTTAATAAAAATATTATATTTTCAATTTTTAAAAGTGATAGCTTTTATTAATAAGTGATAAATTTATATTGATCCTATGTTATGAGACGTTTTTATGTAAATATTTTTTCATATTTCTACATTGCAATTGCAGTTATAATTTTAAACAATATTAGTTTTTTAATTAAATAGATCAATATAATTAATCATTAATATTAATTATTTTCATTAAAAAAAACCAATTTCACATTGGAATTAGTGTTACACTAAATTGGTAATTTAGGTGAATGCCATAACTTTATCCGCATTTAACCTGAGATTATCAATGACAATGTGTAAGGGGGCGCTTGTTTCAAATTCCTCAATGATAATGGGAATGAAATTTTATTTTCCTTCTTTACCCTTACATATGTTCAATAAGAGTCTATGTTCATAATGGTTACATCATTAATGTTGTACTCCAATTTTGGAAGAAGTATACAAAAAAGAAAGTTGTTGATTATTGTAGGGGAGATTGATTGAGGAGGAGGATTATAGAATGAGATGTGGATAATTAAATGGGGGTAATGATTACCTTATTTAGGAGGAAAATCAATGTTTTGGTCTCATTACCTACTATAATTACTATATATATATATATCCTCACTCCCATTACCATTGAGAAATTTTATACCAAGCGCCCCCTAAATCAATCAACTTTTTTGAGAAACATAAATCTATATTATCCCTTTGAAGGATAAATCTATGGGATGAGTGTGTTTAACACTACAAAAAATTGGGGATTTAAAGAGGGGTTTAAAGAGGGTTTATGGTGTAAAGAGGGTTTTTGCGAGGGGACGTAGCCCTCGCCAGGAAGTGGCTCGCCAATTGAACCCTCGCCTCGCCCCTCGTTAATTGGCGAGGGCACAAAACCCTCGCAAAATGGCGAGGGCCTGGTGCTCGTTATTTGGCGAAGGAAAAGTGCTCGTTATTTTGGCGAGGGCGGGCGCTCGGTAAGTAGCGATGGTTCGAACCCTCACAAATTGGCGAGGGTTTAACCCTCGCGAACTTCAAATATGAAAAAAAAAATCGCAGGTTTGACCCGCAGACCGACCCGCGGGCGACCCGCAAACCTGGCACCATTTTCGCGTGAGAGGGGGTTTGAACCCGTAACCTCCCTTATGAATGTATGAGTGTCTTGCCATTTGGGCAAGTAGTATTTATGGTTCCATAATTTATTTAAAATATATATATACAATATATACTTTTTTATTTTAACTAAGTGCTATATATTTACTTTATTATTAATATATTATGTGATTATACTAATCTAAAATTATATATTTTAATTATGTAATACTTATATTTAGTTATAATAAAATTATCATATATATATGTAATTATATATTTCTAAATATTAATTCAAATCATTATAAACATTAATGTAAAATAATTTTATTCATATGATAAATATTCATTCTACCCCTACCTTTAAATTTTAATAATGAAACTTCATTTCATTTATTAAACTATTACACACAAAATTCATCTATCTAAATATACTAATTTAATTCAAACTCCATATGGTATGTGAAGTATAATATCTCAATAGATTATTATTTAGAATTATCAATATCACCTCTAAAACCAAATTAACAAATATAGCCTAATCATTCATTCCGAGTTACTAGTCGCGAATTCTATAAATGATTCAAGACCACTAAGAAATTCAGGACATATCATGCCATTAATTGTTCTCGGACCATACATCCAACGTCGACTTGAATAACTCATATCAATCTGTTTCATATTAATAACAATTAAAGTTTAATTACATGCATTATCATATTCGTTCCTATACAAATTCTAAGCAAATATTAATATTTTTTTTAAAAATTCGGCAGAGTTTCATTTAGATTTATCATATCCCAAATAATCAATCAAGATCCTAGTGCATCCATTTCCGATTTAATTAATAATAATCAAATCGGAACGCACAATCTAACAACAAACAATAACCAACAATTCATCAACCCAAACTCCGTCCATATATAATCATATCTAAATAAAATATTCCTAGATCGAACGTCGATCATCTAACATGTGACAAATGCATAATCAAACTTAACATTATTCCTAGATCGAACATCGATCATCTAACATGTATATTTATAAATATCGAGCATGTATATAATTAAAGACAAATTAAAAAAGCATACATACATTGGTTGTAAGGTAATCCCTCCAACTTAGTGTTATAGCCTTTAATTTCTCATCCGCCGATATAGTACCTACAATTAAAGAATTAAATAAAATATAAATAAAAAAATAAATACTGCTACACATTAATATATATATGTAATAGAATCATACATTTTTCATATAATCATATATACATGATACATTATTAATTAAATACAATATACCCTCTCAAAAAAAAATACAATATACATTTTAATTAAAAAATATCATAGAAATTATATTAACAAACACTAATTAACGATGGGTTTATATACCCCGGTTTTGTGAGGGCTGGCGCTCGCTAATTAACGAGGGGAAAAGTGCTCGCGATTTAGCGAGGGTTCGACCCTCGCCTCGGTCAATTTTAAAATTGGCGAGGGTTTTTTGCTCGCGAACCGGCGAGGGTGAGCGCGCTCGTAAACCGGCGAGGGTTTAACCCTCGTCTCGGTCCGGTTCAGATGCGGCGAGGGCATGTGCTCGTTAATCCGCGAGGGATCGAACCCTCGCAAAGTTTGCGAGGGTTTGACGCTCGTTAATCACTATTACCCTTGTTAAATTAAGAGGGTTTTTTATCCCCTCGTCTCGCCCCTCTTTAATTTAAAAATTTCCCCCCCTCTTTAAAACCCTCTTTAATTTTATTTATTAAAGAGGGACCCCAAAACCCTCACTAACTCCCCTCTTTATTTCAATATTATTTTGTAGTGTAATTATTTTAAAAGATAAAATTATTTATTCATAAAAAATAATATTTCCCCTGTCCCACAGGAATTTGCACACTTTCCTTATTTGTATGTTCCACACAAATTTGCACGCTACTAAAAAATAAAACATTGATTTACGTGCACACTCACAAACCTTTACACATATTTACCCATATGTCACTACTTTATATATAAAACACATTTTTCTTAAAAAATGTGTCGTCCCGTAGAGTGCAAATTCCTATGGGACGGAGGGAGTATATATTTTGAGCGGATAGATAAATTTAAATTTTTAAACAAATATATCAAGTCTATAATAATAAGATAACCACTAATATGAGAGAGATAATAATTTTAATTTAAGAGCATTTTGTAGAATGTAATTACATGATGCTGCTTAAATAAATTTCATATTTGGTGAGTTAGTTCATCTGGCCACCGGGCTTCTCACATGAGTGAGTGGCCCGAGTTCGATTCCCTCTGAAATCGAATAGGAGGGAGATATAAAGTTGGTTTGAAGATATTCATGGGATGTTTTGAGACTTGGTAAACTAACTTTCAATTACTAACAACTAAAATTATCGATAAAAAAATAAAAATCATATTTCTAAGAAGTTGATTTGGAATAATAGAATTATTTTATTCTTGAATATGAGAAAAAAATTTATTTCTTTTGATTTTTTAGCAATCTAAAATGGAAGGAAGTGGAATTTTATATATAATGAAGTATATCTCAAAGTATCCTTTCAAAAAAAAAAAGTATATCTCAAAGTATCTCCTTAAAAAATTATTTATGGGCACAAAGCAAAATGAGGAGATCAGCATAGTTAATGAATTAATCCAAACAATATATGTAGTCGAGGGATCGATGTTATATACATATCAAAGAAACAAAACGAAATAAATTACATTTCTTTCAACGTAACAAATTGAATTACAAAAATATAGTAAAATTCAAGGCCGTTGAAGTCTTGATCACAAGGAGTGCCTTCGACAACCTTGTTTGGCGACACATCTGATCTTCCTACACTAACTTAGGTGGCGCTTTCGTCATACATTTATTAATTATTACTACATGACCTACTCTACGCACATTATATTTACCACAATGTCAAACTTTCGATAATTTCCAAAAACACGATGACTATTTACATCAACCACCTTGTTAATTAATTAAGAAGATCAAATCTCCATCCAAAAAAAAAATTAAAAATTAAAAATTCACAAGATCACCAACTTTTCTTCCGATCATGTTGTTGCTGTTGTTGTTGAACACTCTTTGGAGACGAGGGGCCCGCGCTCTGCACGGGCTTCCTCTCACTAAGTCTCCTCACGTACTCCTTCTTCCTCTTCGTTCCAGAAGAGGAAGAAGTGCTCGTCCCGACTATAGTCGGGGCCAAATACCACCCGATCGACGTGCACAAAATCGCGAAAGACCGCCCGTAAATCGCTAGAAACATCAAGATCATCACCACCATCGCCGCGAAATAGAATGGCGGCTGCTTCAAGTTCCCAATCTTAAAACTCGCGTTGCATGATCTAATCAAGCACCTCCTCTTCCTCTTCACCTTCCTATCGTCGGGCTCCTCCGACGGCCCCGGAGAGGCGTCGACGGTCTTCTCCGGCGCGTCGGAGGCGACGCTCTTGAAGCTCCGCTGCTCGATCAAGTTCTTGACGATCTCTTTGTCGGGCTTTTTGTCCTTGACCTTCACGACGATGGGCCTCGCGTTGTCCGAGTCGTTCGTATAAACGAATCGGACAAACGAGATGTCCTCGGAACCCTTTTGGGTGTAGATCTTTTGTTTCTTGCTGTCGAGGTCGGCCAAGAGGGCGTAGAACTTGTCTAGGCCTCTGTCCGCGTAAGGGTTCTTGTTGGCGTTGTCTCGGCATATGATCTTGCAGAAATTGGTGTTCTTTCTTGACCTCTTTGGGGTCGAGCATGGGCTGTTGTCGACTTGATCATCTTGATGGCTAAAGCTTGAGCTTCCACAAATGAACATTTGAGATTAATTCTCTTTGGTTTGAGGTTGTTGTGATTGTATTTTGGTTTGGTCCAAGAAAATGAGAGGTGAGATATAGGGATGTATTTATAGAGAGAGAAAACTGATTAATTTGGGAGGTGGGACAAGACCGCGGGCTTGAATATTCTTCCATATTTTAGTGTTAGTGTTTGGTACTCCCTCCGCCCCGTAGGAATTTGCACCCTACGGGACGGCATATTTTTTAAGAAAAAATAATTTTATATATAAAGTAGTGGTATATAGGTAAATATGTGAAAAGGTTTGTGAGTGTGCACGTAAATCAATGTTTCCTTTTTTGATAGTGTGCAAATTTGTGTGGGACGTCCCAATAAGAAAAGTGTGCAAATTCCTGTGGGACAGAGGGAGTATTTAATAATACTCATAGTTAATAATTTTGTGCACGATAGATTTTACCCCCACGCAATAATATATTATCTCCGTCTCACAAAAAATTGCATATTTTCCTTTTTAGTTTGTCCCACAAAAGTTTGCATACTCCTAAAATGGAAATATTCCTTTAAATCTCCACCTTTAAAATTTTTAACTCACAATCTCCACCATATACATTATACTCATTACATTTTTTCTTAAAAGTCGTGCCCCAAAAAATACCGCAAACTTTTGAAGGACGGAGGTAGTATATTTTAGCATATAGTGTTAGTTTATATTCAACATAATGTGATTTTAATTTATTTACTGCGGGATGTTAACTATTGTGTTAATTTATGTATAGTTTGGTGTTACTTCATATACATTATTTTATTACAATCAAATCTAAAATTTACTGTGAGTCAATATTATTTTATGAAATTTATATCATTGTATATTCATTAAGATCATTACATGTATTTATTAATATCACATTATTTTATAATTTATAGTATAAAATATTATTGTTTATACAATTACGGGGCAATGACATCAGTGTAATATTATAAACAAGATATCCAACACATAATAAATAATGATGTAATATTAAAATATAATAAAAGATTGTTTGATGAACAAGACTTGATCAAGGGAGTCTTGGTCAAAGAATTAGTGCAATATTTATTCTTGGCCAGAGTCTGTAGTTCGATGGAAGCTTCTATTCTCTTGAATATGTATTTTTGAATCGGTGGAGGTTTGACTTGTGATGGGAGGTGTAATGAATATTATATTCATCATTTTATTATATAGTATCGTGATATATACGTGATATTAAGTATATATAAAAGTATTATAAATTTAAATTGTAAAATATTAACTGGAATATTAGATTGAAGCTGAAATCTCATGGCCAAGGGCTCTTTAGTAATTTTCATATTCCCCATGTTATTTAATTTGGGCTTGGACGTACGAAATGGTCCTAAGTCTACGCAGGAAATTGGATTTAATGTATCCATATTTTTTTACATTAAGCTAAGCACGTTGGGGACACGTCGAATTCGAACCTGATCTATTTGTTTGGTTACTTATCTTGAAAATGTATATCAACACGGTTTTGATGTGAAAAATGTTGTAAATTGTCTGATATCTGATTATTATTATCACCAACACTCGTATACACATGTTTCACATATTCCCATAATTCTTGAGTGCAACTGATGTACTCTTATTAATATCATTTCCTCTATTTTTTAGAATTTTTCACCTATTTTTGTACAAAGAATTAAAAAAAAAAAATAATGAATAGAGTTTGCTGCTGATGAATAATCTTGTAAGGTTTTACTAGTAAAGTTAAGAAATTAAGTGATTGAATTGAGTAAAAAAAGTAATTATATTTTGTGTAAGTATCAAATATTTGATAAGTGTGCCAAAAAATTCATCCAGTGTATTGACATTTTGGGTCAAAAAAATTAATAATAATTTAAATTCGATACCACTGACCACAATTTTTTATACTACTGATGAGATTCTTGATACTCCTTATCAAATATTTGATACTTTAAATTAACTTCAGTGATAAATTTATCATGAACCATTTTCATACAAAATCTTGTCTTTGTGCATATATATATATAGATATTGTGAAAATGAAGTTTAAGTATATTGATGTTGACACAATGTTTTAACTTATGTGTCCAACATTTCTGACAACAGTAGAATTTTTCTTTTCGATTAACTTAATCCATGAATATTTTGATGTTGCTCTTATTGTCTAGGTAGGTAAATTGAAGACAAGGAGAGGTTCACAAGAATTATTTTCACGTCAAGCGGTTGCAACTTAAGTAGATATTTAGAGGCTTAAAACTCGGTCTCTAAAGGAGAGAAGCTACCATCATGGAGAGAAGTTAGTCGAAGTTATTTAGAGGCTTAAAACTTGGTCTCTAAAGGAGTAGAGATGCTGCATTCACATCTATAAATAGATGAGAGGACCAGACACTTCAAAGTGTAGAATATAACACCAAGAAACTATCAAATACTTCATGTATTTAGGATCTAGGCAATTATATTATTCCACCTGATGTTGGGTCAAGTGTCTAGGCACTTAACACATATTCATTGTTTTGAATTAGTATTTTGTTTAACTAAATATAGATATGCTAACCTTATTTTGATCTTTTAATTATGTCTTGTTTGGGTCTCTTGTATGGATCTTGATTTGGTCTTACGTGGCCTTAATTTTTGATTTCATGTGTAAACCTTATTCGTGTCACTATTTCATTATAAATAATTTTTTCGCCATAAAACATCACAGATTTAATATTGTGTAATCGGTGCAAAATTTGATATTCTTTTGCAAATTTGGTTTTAAGTCTTCTGTTATGTTATTTTTTTCATGTTTCAATATTTTTAACAACACTTTTTCTAAACACGTACACACCTCCAACAAAGTAGAAACTTTTTTTTAGTGTGTATAAAATATTTAGGGAGAAATTAATAAGAAAAATAAATAGTTAATAATTAATGGAGAAATATTATTTATACAAGCAGATATGTTTTTTTTTAAATAATTTGCCTGGACCCACAAATGGTATATGACGTGATGTTTTATATTTGGCCGATTCTAATAATTGTTTTCGTTTTCTATAAATGTGTGCTGATGATTCTAAATTCAAATAATTCAAACTACAGTTTCTTTTTTAGCAGTATATAAATAATTTGAAAATTATCGTAGCGGTCGTCACATGATTTTTATGGGTCAATACTTGCTAAAATCAAATTATTTATCTCATATTCTTAAAGTGAGTTATCCAGAAAACAAATAAGAATTAATTTCGTCCACCCTTAATTCTTATCGATAGTTTGACTTCTGAGTTCCGAGGTATCCTTTTGAGTTAAATCGTAACTCGATATCATCAATAGACATGCAGATATGCTATTTTCAATATGTACACAAACTAATATAAATACCCGTATGTTATGAAGTCTTTTATAATATTTTATACAAAATTAAGGCTCCATTTGGATGGGTGGATTTGAAATCCATGGATTTCACACACAACTAACCTCACTTTCCATGAATTTACAAATACTTAGATTCCATTTTATGTTTAAAATGGAGGAATTCTAAATTCTCTTTAAACCCATGTCATTTGTGAAAATCATCATCTCCACTCTTTCATCTCTCATTTTTCTTACTATTTTCCTTCTCTCCCGTCTCTTTATAATTCATAACTTAAAATGTATATTTTTTTATATGTATTTTTGTTTAAATTCATTCATTTTCAAATCCATCCATCCAAATGAAGCCTTAGGTTTAATTTGAATGGGTGAACTTAAAAATGAATGAAATTTAATTAAAAATACATACAAGAAGGCATATATTTTAAATCACGAATTGTAAAAAAATGAGAAATAAGAGAAAAAATAAACGAGAGATAGAGATGAAAATGGATAGGGGTGGAAGACTTTTAAATGACATATAGTAGTTAGTAACATAAAGTTTATATATGCAAAGATTAAAGATTCAAACATATGATATTACATTTTTTCATATGGAATTCAATATCAACATGTCACATGAATACCACATATAATTGAATACAAATTAATAAAAAATCACACATATTACACTGTCAAAAATGATACATAATTAATCAAACTCCATATTAATATAATAAAAGATACACATTCAAAAATCTTCTTTCACTTTAGTATAATGTATATGTATTGATTACATATATATATATATATATATATATATTACTATATTTATTAATTGGATTAATCTTGTATGCACCAGTTACACGGTGCAACTCAAGTTCATTTTTTAAAAGTTATAAAAAATATTATTGAAAAGTTATACATGTTATTACTGAAAAGTGTATTTTTTAATAGTATAATTTTTCAGTAATAAATTATGCAATTTTTCAATAATAAACTGTGTAACTTTTAAAAATACATTTGAATTACACAATATAATTGGTGCACGAAAGAGTTACTCTTATTAATTTGGATAACATCATCATACTAGCCAGGTAGCGCGATTGCTGATACACCAAGTCATGTCGTCAAGGCAAATGCAGTTGGAGAGAAAATTGCAATGTTGGGATTAGTCTTTTTCGTACTTTGGACCCCACACTGCTAAAATTTCTAATTAACCTTCTAGAAACTAAACTATATTTAGTAAAAGTATACTTCTTTAATTCATTAAAAATATACATATTTTTTATTTGTCCGTATATATTTTTTATAAAAAATATTAATTTATTATTATTTTCATAAACAATTATTTTATTTTTTAAATAGACCACTTAATATACTCAGAACATGCCTTTTTTTTTTATATATAAAATTTTCGTGCCAGATTGGAGGAGTATTATGCTACATTTTCCATATACAACAATAAAGTCTTTTATCCAGGAGGATCGAGACTACACCAAACATATATTTCTTCCATCTCAAAACTATTTTTATCGTAATTCTGGGCAGACAAATTAAGAAAAAATGAGTATGTGAGTATAAAATTAAAAAATTGTACTTTATTGACTTTTGTGAGTGTAATTTTTTTTTAAGTGTGAAAATAGAGTTAAGACGTCCAAATAAGGAAAATGTGAAAGTAATTTTGGAACGGAGGGGTATATATTATCCTCGGTTTATGTCTTTTCTACTATAGATATTTAATGTAATATTGGAAAGGGTAACACAAAATCAATTTTATTATATAATTAATAATATTTATGTAATACTTTATGATTTTAATTAATTAGGTCGAATTGGATTAAATTAATTTAAAAAAAAATGCGCCAAGGCGAATTTATCAAACTAAAATCTCATTCCCAAATGTGTTATTGTAACGTTTAAGGGCAAGTATTCTTTACAAAAATTTATATTTATTTTTATGGTTATAAATATGTATTTTTTAATTTGTTCATTACTTTTTTTATTTCGAGACTTTTTCCCACTGTTAATACATTTTTCTTCATACATTTAACAGAATTTTGTGTTTATATAACAATCTATTTTTCAATATTTTATATGTGCTACTATAAAAATAAATATTTATTAATATATTTGTTTTTATAGTAACACAATTCGAGAGCGAATTTTTTTGTTTGCCTTTGGACGAGCTTTTTGTCTAGATTATATTTTACGAATTTTTGATCCATAATTTTATATAAGATTGTGTTTGAATATAGTCATTTGAAATATCAGGAATCTGGAAACAAATGAATTTAAAAATTTATAAATTTCAAATGACATAATTTTGCTAAGTATTTAAAATATATCAATTTGAATATTTTACTCAAAGATTCCAAACGAGTATAGTAAATTTAGATTGTAATTTAAAATATATATATATATATATATATTCAGAAAAAAGTGATTGTATTTGCAACTAGGTTCACAATATTTGTATGAGTAAATTTTTATATTGTCTTAGTCTCATATACATCAGTTACATCGTGCAATTCTAAGTTCATTTTTAAAAAGTTATACAAAATATTATTAAAAAGTCACACATGTTATTACTGAAAGTGCATCTTACTTGGTGTAACTTTTCAATAGTAATTTGTGTAACTTTTCAGTAATAAATGATAACTTTTTAAAAATACACTTGAATTGCACGGTGCACCAGGTGTACAAGAGACTTACTCTTTTATATTTTTATGCAAATAAAACTTTATATATCTATATAAATATTTTGAACCTCTTTAGAAAGAGGATGATTTTTTTTTTTTTTTTAGATGTCCAAATCCCCTCCCTCTGAACACAACTATTTTATGCATGAACCAGACTAGAATGATAAGCAATTAATCCCATCAGGTCATGAGCCATTTTGTGTTTAGGCCGATATAATTTTTTTTTTCTAAACTCTTGATGACAACTATTTTAATTAATTTGTATACAATTCAAGTAAATTTACATACATATCAATTTTTTATGTGAGATGAATATTCATTGCATGACTCTGACAAATCTACACGAATTATATATATATATCTTTCTTCATCAGCCCACTAATTTGCAAGTATATTTTCTTTTGATATTATATAATAGTACTTTTTAACGTTTTTGTAAAATAATTTCACAAAAGAGTGTCTCCATTTATTAATTTCTTTCAACTTAACATTGTGATTATTACAATTAAACCTCAACTTTGCACAATACTAATGTTATAAGTAAAACAGTCTTCTATATAGGGATGAGAATTTGGTCTGCCCCGACCTGCTCCGACCTGAACCCGCACAGTATGGATCGTTTCGCGATCCGCAGCGGGGCGGAACGGGTATGGATATTATTATCACTCTGTCCCGATCTGTCCCTCTTCATTTTGACCCGTTTATATTATTAAAAATTGAATATATATATATATATATATATATATATGGTATTTATAAAAATAAAATTAATTTAACAAATATATTTCAGATCAATATATACTAATAAAACATAATATGAAATATATTATGATGTTTTAACTATATATTTTAATTCATATCAACATATTTAAAGATATAAATAAATTCGTATATAATATTTTTAATATCATAAAATTTTTTTTTTAATTAAGATCTTAAATTTATTTTAAATATGTAAGAATATATTATATATTATAAAATTTTAATTTAGAATGGATCGATCTACCCTGCCCCGTGATCCGTAATGGATCGATCCGACCTGACCCGTACGTACATAGAGTAGAACGGATTTGGATCTTCTAGTATCCGCTCTGACCTGCTCCATTTGTCATCTCTACGTCTATAAATAAATTCAATAGCATTTAGTTAATACCATTAAATAAATTCACTAATATTATTACTTGTATTGACTGATATCAATAGACTTGTCAATTGAAATCACAATGTAAAATACTATAATATTAATGAATACATCTAATAATTATCACTGTGTATTTTACCATAGTTGTTCTTGATAATATCTACAACTCTTTTGCAACTGATCATTTCATTAGCAGTCCTCACTGATCAATGACCTTTGGACTGAACCTATTTTTCTTCGTTAATGCCCTCTTATCTAGACATCTGTGGATGAAATAACCCTTGTATATCTAAAAAAATAGGAAATCTTTGACACATCTAACTTTTATACCACAGCCCCATGAAACCATGTAAAGATATTCTATATATATGTAATCAGCATTATTCTCGACAAAACGATATTAAACCGCAACAATGTAGCATGTTTGATTAATTCCTAAAAATGTTGTACAAATTGAAGAGAAACGAGGAAGGCTATTGGAGATGGACTCTTAGAGCAAATGGAAGTTACAAAACGAAGGATGCTTACCATTGGTTACTTCGTCAGAATCATGGAGATAGTAGAGAAAAATCGGAGGAGTTTAGAGTGATTTGGAACTAATGGGTGCCAAACAAGGTGAAGATACATGCATGGAGAGTAATTTGGGGGAGATTGCCGACAATCTCAGAACTTCAAAAAAGAATTATTATTCCCAACGATGTAGGATTAAAATGCTCTTTTTGCAAGGAGAAGGAAGAAACTGTAAGTCACATCTTGTTTGAATGTCATTTCTCTTACAAAATTTGGATGAAGTGTTGTGAATGGGTGGGGGTGAGGACCACCTTATCATTTAAACCTTCCATCAATCTCCCTCACTTTTCCAATTTAATAAATAGGAGAAATGACAAATTGATCCTTGGTGGCATTTGAGAATGTTTGGTTTGGATAATTTGGAAAGCTAGAAACAAAGTGATATTTGAGAACAAGTGGATCTCTGAGAAGGAAATAATTTTGGAGCTTAAGAATAGAGTGTGGAGTTGGGTTAGAGTTGGGTTAACGAAGCTTAATGACATTTGTTTTAGTGAGTAGTCTAGGAGTATTCAATGTATCTTTTGAGCTATTGGTGTAGACATTTATATAAACACAATCATGTGTACTTTGTAAAGAAGGGTATTTCTGATGCCATTTTTTGAAAATTAATGAAACTTTTTTACTGATAAAAAAAAAAAAACAGTCCTAAATCCTACTACACCTTCTTTTATTACGGTATAACAATGCCACCATCAAACTGGCCATGCCATCCATATGATAGCAATGCCTTCCTAAAAGTCTGGGGGGCATATGTCGTATGTGGGCAAACAGGCCTCACCAGTAAATTCTAGAAAGTGGCCAAATAACTTGGTTTTCTTAGGGGGTGTTTTGTTTCATAGATTATGATGGATTACGTTTCTATTCCTAAATAAAATTATGTTTGATTTTTTGGATTTGAGTCCAGGGTTAAATCTTGACCCAATATTTGAATTCAATCTAATCCTACAATAGAGGAATAACTTGATCCCAACTATTACATCAGATTAATTTTAAGAAAACAAACATAAATAACAAACACATACTATTTTAAAATTGGGATTGCAATCAATACAATCTATTGAAATTCTATCTTACTCAATCTACCCTATCTAAGAAACCAAACACCTCCTTAGAGGACTTAGAAGGCAGCATAGACTGTTTTAAACATTTTTTTCTAACTCCCAATACGTTATTATTCCCACCACTGTTCTCCTGGTCAACAGAACGAATAAGATGATGATCTAGTGGATTTGCAGTGCCGCACTCATCCATCACCAAATTTAGGGGTGCTTGTTTCAAATTTTTCAATGGTAATGAGAATGAAATTTCATTTTTCTCCTTAATTTAACCTTACATATGTTGAATGAAAGTTTATGTTCATGGTGTTACATCATTAATGTTGTGCTCCAATTTTGGAAAAACTGACAAAAAAAGAATGTTGTTGGTTGTGGTACGGGGGATTGATTAAGGAGTGTTGATAAAAGAATCTAAACTTGAGATAAGCTTGAAGATTAAAAGTGTAAAATGGCAAGAAGTTATAAGCTGCTCGCCTACATGCTTGCCCGCCTGCTCGCCAACATGCTCGCTCAAGATTAAAGGTGTCAAGGCAACGAGCCTACGCGGCCTTTCCCCAGTTGCTCGCACCAATGCTCGCCCAGCTGCTCGCCCAGATGGTCGTCTTTAGCCTGAATATAACAAGGCAGCGAGTTCGGGAGATAAGCCCATGCTGCTCGCCCACTTGCTCGCCACATTGTCCGTCTCTCCTTCGAGGGAAAGAAGACACAAGATGTCCGAGGAACCTGTATGAAAGGTCCGGATTGTTGAAGGCTAGAGTTAGTGGGGCAAAGCTTGGAGGGGATGACAAGTGGAGGACACTTGTCACCCCCACAAGCCATATGGCCTAAAAAGAGGCCACCTCATCCTAAGAGGGATATAAATAAGAGGAAAAACCTCATTTGTAAGAATTCAATTTTCCCAAATACAAGAAATACAATACACAATTCCTCTCTCTACTTTTCCAATTATCACTTCTATTACTAATCAAAATTACATCTTTAGATTATTGATTGAGTGATTTCCTATATACAAATTAGCCACATAAATCATTCGGTTATATAAATTGCTCAACAAGGAGGATGGTTATAAAGTGAGATGGAAGTAATCAAATGGGGGTAACGATTACCTTATTTAGGAGAAAAAACAATGCTATATACCTCATTTATTCTCATTACATATAATAATTACTATGTGTATATCTCATTTCCATTACCATTGAATTTTTTTTTTACCAAGCGCCCCTAGTTGGAATGAAGGTACACTAGAGTCACTACCTGTTATAGGAATTGAAGGTTGCAGCACAACAACATAAACAATTTCTTTTGTGCAGTAACCATGCATATGAAAATCATATTACTCAAATCACTTTTAAGCTTCTGGACATAATTATTAATTTGACTCAATGAATATCTAAGCCTCGATACACTGGAATCAAGTTCATACCACATACCTCAAATTTCAGATTTTAGATATCTGTGATGAAGTGTCATCATTTGGAAATCTCAATTACAAATTCGGTGTGAAATAGAAATCAAATTATAATATTGTCTACTGCGCTATGTTTTAAAAAGTGGAAGCGGACATTGAACCGGATACCTTAGTTTTTTTGGTCAGACCGGGTCCGATCGGTCAGACCGTTAATAAAGCGGTTGAGCCGGTATGATGTCATAATTATATAATATATAAATTATAATATTATATAATTTAATCCTTTGTATTAAATATATAATGAAGACACTGGATGAAGACGCTGCACTGTTTAAAGTTATTGCAACGCTCATCACACTGCCGGAGATGGATGTCAACGTCAATGAATTTAGGCATCATGCTCTTCGTATTTTTTAGATTTTTCAATAAATATATTAGGGCATCAAGAAATTTCTTAAATTACAAAATAACCCCTAAATATAATTTTTTTTATAAAAATCTTCCTAGCAGTCTGTTCTACCGGTTCGACCCGGATGGGTTCAACCCGATTAAAAACAATTTTTGACCGGTTCTCAAGTGCTTTAATAGATGGCCGGTCGAACACTTTTGAACCGTACGTTACTATGTCCGGTTAGCGGTCGGACCGGTCCGACCGGTTTTTTAAAACATAGCTACTGCGGTAAAGTCGTGTCTGCTGCTCTGTCTGTATGAAGTAAACTGATCTACATTGCGGTCGCCCACCGCCTTTAATTTCCATTACAATTTACAACTGACGATTTTTTTTCTTTTTTATGTCGCGCTTTTTCCACATGATTTTTATTTCTTGCAGAGTAGTTTCTTATTCTAGAAGGAGTATAACGTATTGGGCAAGGCCATTTGTTTAATATATTAGAAAATTTAGGATGAGATGATTTATATATTGTTTGGAAAATTAATAGTGGTCGTATATATCCTTATCCTTTATATTATAATAATGATTTAATAGTGGTCTTTTTATATTTTATATATTTTGAGTTGCATTTGCATGTCTAAGCCACTCATTAGTGATAGTCATTTTAATTGTTTTAAGTTCAGTCAAGCCATCGTTTTGACTATATTAATTGTTTTATAAAAGAGAATTAATTGTAAATAACTTTCATTATTTTGATAATATATATTAATTATTTTATTAAAAAATATTAGAGAGATACCATTAATTTTAAAAAATATTAACAAAATTACATGTATGTTTATAATTTTAAATGGTAAAGCTAAATGAACAATATTGTAATGTTGATTGTAAGTGTTACATTGGAAGAAATTATTTTCTTGAAGAAATTATTTTTTGAGAACGGTAATTTAAAGGGGTGACAAAATTAGGACAATAATTTTTTGAGTTGGCAAAATAAGAATTATAGTTTTAAAATGTGGCAAACTGGGGATAGATCAACTCGAATCAATATAAATTGGACTAAGTTACTTTACATTTTGGATTTAGGCCATACTTTGGGATGATTATGGCTAATTTGTCCCGAATTCTAGTTGAGTATCTTTTGTCGTAAATTTTAATAATACTGTTCAGTAAAAAAAATATCCCGACTGTCCCGTAGGAATTTGCACCCTAAGGGATGATACATTTTTTTTAGAAAAAATGTGTTTTATATATAAAGTTGTGGCATATGAATAAATAGTAGAGCTGGCAAACGGGCCGGGCCGGCCCAGCCCAGACCACCGGGCCAATTCATGTTCACGGGGCCGGCCCGGGCCGGCCCATTTTTCAATCGGGCCTATAAAAATTGAGCCCAGCCCAGTCCAATCTAGCCCACGGGCTAACGGGCCAGCCCGGCCCATATTTTTTAAAATAATATTTTTAAGAATTATACTATAATCACTGTTAACTTATACTTTTATAATCCACAAACCAACAACACAAACATAAAATAGAACTAAAACCACAAATTCAAACATAAATTAAAAAAGAAATAAAGATCATTACTCATAGTCATAGTGTCCTAATATAATAAAAGCAGTTCATAAGTAGAGAAGAGGGGGAGTCGTGTGTTCCACTATTGAAAATTAGGAAACTAGAGTTTGTTGAATTATGAGGTGTATTGAAAAATGAAAACAATACACGCCAAAGCTCAAAAGTTTTAGAATCCATTATTTTTAATTCTATTATTTTAAAATAAATTTAATTATATTATTATTAATTATATTATTTTAAAATAAATTTTATTTCACCGGGCCAAACGGGCCAGCCCGCGGCCCACCGGGCCAAGCCCATTTGGCCCGCCGGGCCAAAAGGGCAGGGCCAAAACGGTCCAATTTTTTTCGGGCCACTATTTTTCCGGCCCAGCCCAGCCCAGCCCATACGTCGGGTAGGCCGGACTGGAATTGCCAGCTCTAATAAATAGGTATAAATGTTTGTGAGTGTGCACACAAATCAACATTTCCTTTCTTAGTAGTGTGGAAATTTATGTGGAACATCCAAATAAAAAAAATGTGCAAATTCCCCAGCGACGGAGAGAGTAATAATATTAGGTGAAATGATTAACACTATTGAAAGTAAGTAGATTATTAACACCAGCCTCTTTGAACAATGCACTATTCAAATGAATACATTACTCTTAGTTCGACAAGTATTTCAATTTTTTTTTTACTTTTTCAACAATGTTTTTTGGACATACTAAAATTTGAAAAAATATTAAACAAAATTTGCTAAGAATTTGCAAATTTTCTTAAAAAAAAATTATTGAATATTTTTAAGAGCAGTGTATTTACTATTTGGGCTTAGTGCCAGTAATCCGGGCCTATTATTTACCGGCCAAGGCCCAAGAAGCCCACATTCTTTAAATTCCCACCTAACACCCCATATACTGTTGCTTCTGCAGGAAGCTTTTCACTCGTAAAAGTTGAAATCATTGTGTCAGAGTCCCGAAAGTTGAAACAGAGGTGATAATTTCTCTCCATTTTTTTTTTTGTTATCTTCTCCATTTTATCTGTTTAATGTTTATCTTCTTGTTCATTTAGCCAGTACCACTAATTTCCATTTTCTGTGAAAATTGCATGTTTATGCTATTATTTTCATTTTCATTTGGCTGTTATTTGGTAGGGATTTTAAAATCCATGTCGTACGGGCAATGCGATCAATGATCTTCAATCTGTGAAAATACCTTTCCAGCTTCTGTTTTAGATCTGTATTTTTTATCTCTCAGCCATGACAGCGTGCAATTTAAGTGTCCATAGTTAGATAATACTTAAAACTCCATTGATGTTTAGCTTAAGTTTTGATCGTAGAACAGTATGAGTGATCTTCGGTGTGTGAAAATGTAGATCTGTATCTCTGTCTCTGGAAGTACATGACAGAGCACGATTTAAGTGTTTTGACTCAAAAGATTTTTAATCAAGCTTAAGATTGTTGTATATTCTTTTACATTTTTGGTTTGTTGAGAAGTATTTAAATCGTAATTTTTGAAACGAACACAATAGTGAAATGCCATGCGTATCTAGCTGAATCCATAGTGGGATAAAGGCTTTGTTGGGGTTTTGCAGGACACATGCATGAAAAATGGCTGTATCAGCAAAAACTAACCATGGTTTTGAATGAAACCAAATTATGGATTTTCTGTTTATTTTTTTAAAAATTGATTATAGAACTTGTAAGTTCTTATTGGTTAACTGCAAATGCAATAGTTAATTTGCCAAAAATTACTGAATTACCTCTGCATGGTGAAGCATTTCCGTCTTATCTGTTTCTTACTAATAGTAAATTGACAAGGTTGCTGAACATAATTGATGCTAATCAAAGGCTTAAATACTGAAAAATCTTTGACCATAAATATGAGTCTTGATAGAGCTACCGTTATTTTTGGGATCTGTTTTCATTTTTCATATCTTTTCCATATATATTGTTGTAAGTTATTTGCAGATTAGTATAGGCCCATGGGCTATAACTATTATCCATGGAGAGTAGTATTTAATTCACTCTCTTAAAAATACAAGTGTAATATGCTTTGGATTTGTTCGGCTGCTACTTAGCTTGGGGCAGATTTCAGTGAGTGATCTATGTTTCCTTTAACTCATTTCATATTTGTGTTAATAATCACCTTTACTCCTATCAAGTCTTCTATAAATTATTTAATTGGATTATTTAATTACTCTGAAATTATTTGTATTTTCATGTGAGTTTGGTTATTTGGATTGGAGTGGATTAGGGTTCTAGTCCCCCCAATATTGTGTTTGACTTTCAAGATTGGGTTGAGGGGATTAAATCTTATTGAGACTATAAACCCATCCAATCCTCCGTCAATTGGACAAATCAGTCAAAGGGGTGGAGGTGAGTTTATTTAGTCCTAAGGGTAAATTGACCATTTTGTCCTCAATTGATGATATATTTTGTAAATTTGTGTGATAAATAATGATAAAATTGTCATTTATCATATATATTTAATTCTTTAAACCAAACATTAAAATTCTTTTTTAGTCCCAGGTATATCCTAAAATCCAAACATAGTCAAAACCCATAATCCAATCTAATCCAATCCTATTTAGTCCAATCTCATCTAATACAATCCCAATTAATCTATCCAATACAAATAACCAAATTAATTTTTTGTTGGGCAAAATTTGTCTTATGTTTTCATAGCATTTTTGGTTGACGTGTTTTCTGATATGGTGCTTAACAACAATTAGTTGTGCTATTATTTGATTAACTTTAGATTTGCTAATGCACAAATAATGCATGTCAAGTTAAAGTGTTAACGTGCTCTCTTTGTTGGCAAATTTGTGAGAACCTCTCATGAATTCTGGGATAATAGCTTCAAGCTCAACGTCATGTTGAAAAAAATTCAATCCCAGAATGAAATGTCAACTTGTGATTGGGAATTCTTGTTTTTTTTTATTCAACAATGTGACCAGAACAATTTTAGTTTTCAATTTGTTTTTTAGTGGACTGTGACAAGGAAGGACACATTGACATTTCACTGCCGAATTAGATCCAAGTTTACACTTTGTTAAATCTATCAAAAATTTGAAGGTTAATTATGATTGTGCCTGATTTATTTTCCCATCCAAGTAGTCATGTTTATTTTTGACTTCTTCAGATGTAGTGTGAGTTCTCTTGTCTATAAATTACATCCTGCATGATGCTGCTGATACAATGTAAGGCAATTCATAGTATACCGATAGTTGTTGCTTGTTATCTGTTTTTGGTTCGTGTCTAAATATTTGTGTTGCTTGTGATTATTTTCCAATAAGTACATTCTAATACTTACCTTTAATCAAAATGCTTCCTTTCTTTCTCTCCAATAGGAGTTAGCTGGTGCAGATCCTTTTGCCGCATATCCTCAGGTTGGTAAAGCATGTCAAATTAGTCAATTTCCTTTAAGTTTTCATATGTAAATTGTCAATTGTCTTAACGTTAAAAGCTTCTAATTTGGTAGTTAGCAAGCTAATGTTGGGAAAGTATTGAATGCACTAATAGGGGTCTTGGCAATTATTACAATTTTGCACTTATTTGTTTTGTATTCAAGCTCGAAGAGACAGATTCTCATGGAGCGTAATTCACGTGCTGCTTCAACGAAGGTGAATCTAAGGCAGCCATCTTAATAAACCATTACAGTTGCATTTTTTTTTTTAAACTTTGGTTTCACCGAGGTTGTAACCACTTATTCTGCCTGATTTCCAAATTATATATCAGGCACTCCTCTGTATACTATACAGTAACACACATCTTTGTTGGTATTATGTAGTTTTTTACATGAATGCTTTTATTCAAGCTCCCTTTCCATTCATGTGCAGAAATCTTGCATCATTGAGTATGATGGTGCTTCAAAGGGGAACCCTGGACAAGCTGGTGCAGGGGCTGTGATTCGTCGCCCAGATGGGACAACGGTTCTTTCATCTCACCACTTTGTTGACTTCTGATTCTTTATGCATCTCTGTGAAAGACATATTATTTCATTGTGCTGCTATTTCTTTTTACTATTTGGTCCCCCCTTCTCTCATCTTCCTTGAAGCATTTTAAACACTTAAAAGCAAGTATGTCTGACATTGGATTTTTGATAGGTGTGTCGACTGCGTGAAGGTGTGGGTAACACCACTAATAATGCTGCTGAATATAGAGGTGCATTTTTGGGGTTGTAATAATGCTGCTGAAAATGGGTACGAAAATGTACGCTTGCAAGGAGACTCTCAACTTGTCACCAAGCAGGTAATATTTGTCTTATTTCTCATTTTTCCTTCCCTAACAAAAAAAAGGTTTTGGTAAATTATCAGAGAGTGTTAGGAATGGTACACTTAAAAATCGGAATAATTGTTCTTCTTTATCTGATGCTCAGGTACAAGGCCATTGGAAAACCAGGAATCCGAATATGGCTGAATTGTGTGATAAGGTGAAAGACCTCAAAGATCAGTTCTCATCCTTTGAGGCTTCTCATGTACCAAGGGTAAGTTGAAGATGTTGTGAAGGATTTGGTTCGATTGTTTGCATCAAACACTATATTTGTGGATTGACCTGCGAAGTAGTGTTATCGTTCTCTGTCTCATAACTCGTCTTTTCCAATCTCAATATGATTGAATTTTTTATGGTATCAGAGGTACAACGCCCAAGCTGATGCTGAAGCAAATCGTGGAGTATACCTAAAGGGTAACAATTCATTTTTTATCTTTCAGTTGGTATCATTGTGGTTATTCTCTTTCTTTGTATTTGCTACATGAACCTCACACTGCAATGTTTGCACAGATGGTGAGGTAGAAGTGGACTATGACTGAAGTGCTCGAACGGGTTTTTGGCGAGCTGTTCTTGTTGATATGGTGATGCTTTTGGTTCTACTTTGTCAGGTTCATAGCGAAACCTGTAGACTTCTTTTGGCTATGGTGTTAAGACTTAAAAATGCATTTGTGTTGCAGCTACGCTACGTATCAATTAGACGATGTTGTTAGAAATGGGTTTTCAGACTAGTTTTATCTTTTAACTAGTTATTATGCATTTTGATCTATGTTGTAGATTATATCAAGAGATAGCATAGCCATCGAGATTTTTGGTTCACAAAAGAGGGTTAATTTTGGGCAAGTTAAAAAAATTACTAATTTTGAAATGATAATATATAATTAAAAAAAAATTGGGAAGAATTTCAAATTAGGGCCCAAATTTTAAGTTAAGTTTCAATTTAAAATTTTAATTTTGAAGTGTCTCAAATTAAGATCTATATTTTATTTTTTTCTCAATTTAAGATTTAATTTTATTATTTTTATCTCAATTTAAGGCCTGATTCATTTATCTTTATTTCAATTTAATTTTTTTATAAAAAAACTCAAAGCATAACAATAATATCATTGATTAAAAATTGAGACATTTATCTTTCTCTATTTTGCAGATTTATTAATTTTTTTCTTCTACTCAAATAATTTTTTTCTTTCTTTTAGGTCGTGTACTATGCTAAATCATGTTTTCTAATGTATCTCTTATTAAATATGTTAATGCTTCAAAAACTACATGGCTGTTAAAATTTCAGTGTATTCGTGTTTATGAAGCTCCTTCTTATGGTGCTAACAATTCTCTTAAAAACCTGGAATATGTTTTCATGATTTAAATGTTTATTTTATAATATATATATATATATATATATTATAATATACTCTATAATATATATAACTAATTTAATTTTATTTTTAGATAATTATGAATATATATTTATATATAAATGTATTATTATTATTTTTATTGTCGATATTATTTTTCTTTATTTTGTTGTCAATGTGATAAGATTCATGCAACAATTAAACACTATCATTTTGATAAATATAAAGATAAAATTGTAAAGAGTGCATTGTATACGCTGAGAAATGTTATTGTCACAGTCGGTAAGGTTTTATTTAAGACAATTATTAAGAAGTTCAAGCTTCAGGTAAGGTTTTATTTAAGACAATTATTAAGAAGTTCAAGCTTCAGTTTACCTGTAATACAAGATTGGTTCAAGTATATGATGATGATTTTTCATTGCACATGTATCTTCTAAAAGATTCCTCAGAATTTTCTGTTGATAGTCATTTTGATGAAAATCTTCTGATTAATGAATGTATTTGCTATCTTTTTTACAATTATTTTTATTTTATATATCTTTTTACTTTTTTTAATAATGTGTTTAATTTATTTCATTTAATTTTTTGATTGTAGATATTATAGGCAAAGTATATAATATTGGTGATATTGTTGACAAACATAGTACTCCCTCCGTCCCTTTTTAAGTTTCTTGTTTTTTTTTGCTGTTTTGTTTAAGAAAGTGTATTATTTATTATTATTATATGTTGGACCACATGTTGACTTTTGTATAAAATAATGAAAAGTTGTGAAAAAGTAATGAGAAGTTGTGAAAAAATATTGGGGAGTTGTGAAAAGTGGTATTTGTTTATTAATATATGAAATAGTGTTGTTGCTTTTTATGGAATGCGAAGTTTATTGTAGGACATCCAAAAAAGGAAAGTGAGAAACTTACAGTGGGACGAAGGGATTAGAAATTTTTTGGACTTGATGATAGAGGATTCTTTGTAAAAATACATTTATGTTTTTTTAATTTGTTTAAAAAAGTTAAGTATATTTAATCGTTTTTCACTTGACCTTTTATCTTTTATAAATGCAGAGGTTTGCAGTTAAAAGTTTCACTTTGGGATGATTTTATAGATAAATTGAGGAGAGTTCACACTGCTGGAGATGATAGGCCTCCTATTTTAATTTTCAAGATTTTTCAAATAAGAATATTTGGTGGTATGCTTAGTAGTTTTTATATATATAGCAATTAATATATGTTTATTCATATATTTTACGTGTATATATATGTTTGTAATAATTTTTTATCTTTTCATTTTTGTTATATTTAAATATTTAGTTGAAGTTTCAATCTCAAATTCTTTCAACACATCTTAGATTGTGTTTGGTAATCATACTATTGAAATTTTAGATTTTATGAGAAGGTTAGTGCATATAAATATAGATAATTTTTATATAATAATTAAATGAATTAAATTTCAATTTTTTTTTTGTTTACAGGTACTTTTTTTTATAAATATATAATAGCAACAACTTTTTCATAGATAGTTTTTGCGCCAAACTGATTGATCATAATTTCAGTTACGTTTTATCATCGTTCGATCTCTCATGTGTTTGAATAAGGAAGTTTTTTGTTGTTGATTATTATTTCTTATTATTATTTTAGAGTATTTTTTACTTCTGAATTAAATGTCAATATCAAATTTAAGTGCGTTATTGTTACATTTATATCTTTAACAACAATTATTAATTAATGATCGGACCTTCAATTGTGAATACAATTTTGAATATGCTACAAATTTTTAATCTGTGAATAGCACAAAATATTTAAAGATGTATTTCAGTATTTTTTCTTTTTAATCTGTGAATAGCACAAATAAAAAAAAAAAACTTTTTTAATTTCAAAATTGTTGTTGTATATGAAAAGAGTATCAAAATATATACAACATAGGTCTCGGTATTTTTGTTAAAGTATACATGTAAAGATAAACTTTTTTTTATTATGTCTATTTGTTATAATTCTTTTTTTATATATATTGTTGATTAATTAATAATTTTTTATTATGGAATATTAAGGGAAAAAAAAAGATGTTTCATTTTTTTAAATAGTATGTAGGAAAATTTACAAAATATTTACAAAATTAACACTAATTACAAATGGGTTCTGTGCAGAAAAAAATATGCTTCTGTGCAGAATAAAAATATAGTTCTGTTCAAATATTGTGAATCAATTTGTAAATATACTAATCATTTTTTTGAACCAATATGTAAATGATTCTTGTATGTACTCTTTCAATTTATTCAACCATCATTGTTGAGTGTTAATATAAGTTTTATTGCATTGATGAATTGTGCATTGACAATATATAATATATTATGTAATAGTGCTTATTTAGTTTTTCCTATAAATATATGGATTTTACTTTGTTCTTTCATTAACTTTTTAAACATATTTTTAACTTTTTAAGTACAGCTACTGTTCTTTTTCTTTTTACTTTTCATATCAGGTTTTTTAATTTTTTCTCCTACTCAAATAATTTTTTTTTTATTCTTTCAGGTTGTGCACTGTGCTAAATCATGTCTTATATTGTATCTTTTATTAAACATGTTAATGCTTTAAAAATTATATGGTTGTTAAAATTACGGTGTATTTATGTTTATGAGGCTCTTGCTTACGATGGTAACAATCCTCTTAGGAATATGGACTGTGTATTTCATGATTTAAATGTTATTTTATAATATATATATATATAGTTTATTTTTATAGTACACTCTATAATATATACATTTACTTTATAACTGATCTGATTTTGTCTTTAAATAATTATGTATATATATTTTTATATATGAATATGTATTATTATTTTTATTGTTGATATTAAGTTTCTTCATTTTCTATAGCAGGGTGATAATATTCATGCAATAATTAAACATTATTATTTTGATAGATATAAAAATAAGATTGTTGAGGGCGCATTGTATACGACCTGAAATGTTATTGTCACTGTCGATAAGTCTTCATTCTTAACAAGTTCAAGATCCAGTTTATCTCTAATACAAGATTGGTTCATGTATATAGTGATGATTTTCTATTGCACATTTATCTTCTTAAAGATTTCTTAGAATTGACTATTGATAGTCATTTTGATGAGAATCTTCTAACTGGTAAATATATTTTACTAACATTGTTTTATTTCTTTATATAACTATTTTTATCTTATTAATTTTTTTTACTGTAATTTATTTCTTTTAATGTCTTTGTTGTAGATGTTATAGGTAAAGTATATTACATTGGTGATATTATTGGCAACGATATTAGAAAACTTTTGGGTGAGTAAATATTTAAGTTTTTTTTTGTTTAAAGAAATTTAGTATGCTTATATCGTTTATGAAATTGACCTTTTATCTTTGAGTAATTTGTAATATTGTAATAACTAATCAGTATTACTGCAATTGACAAAAAAAAAAAACACAATTTCGGCAACTGTTGATGGTTGCGACGGTGTGAATCGGAACAGGGCTGTGTGGTTTTCGCCTGGCTTTTCTGATGTGCGACTCGACGATGGCTTGGCGTGATTTTGGAATTTCCGGTGCAGACAGCTGGGATCGATTTTAGGTATGGCTTTTGAACTTGGAACAGGATCGGTGGTGAGAATGGGCGTTGATTGTGTACTATTTAAACAGCGACGCGCTGGTGAGGATTCATGATGTAGCAGTCGTGCCTTCGAGGAGCAAAGTCAGTGCGTTGGAAACAGGTTGTGTGGCCGCAACTTCTGGCGTGCTGTTGGGATATGGCGACGAGCAATAGGCGGATGTGCCATTGATTCCGGTAATTGTTTGGGAATCCGGCGTGTGGAAATACAGATGTCTAATGGCAGAGGTTGGGATCGCGCGGTGGCTGTTCTCGGTTGTGGAATGACGTTGTCCAATTGTTGCTTGAATGGTTGGTGGTTTGAG
Source organism: Prunella vulgaris (assembly GCA_026898435.1). NCBI lineage: Eukaryota > Viridiplantae > Streptophyta > Magnoliopsida > Lamiales > Lamiaceae > Prunella > Prunella vulgaris. The sequence continues at coordinate 148,545 of JAPKLY010000674.1, forward strand.
CTATTGGTGTTTTGGATTGATTCCCGGGGTGTAGCAGTGGTTGTTATAGGGTGCAGAGCTATGTTGCACAAGTGCGGGTGCGAGAGTGAGGAAGCGATTTGATACGGATAAGAGAATTTGATTTTTTTTTAAAAAAAATTGTACGATTCGTTAAGGATACGTCTACTTATTTATATTTTATTATTTATAACATGTGAAAATTTTGGATTGATTTCCAGGGTGTAGTAGTGGTGGTTATATGGTGCAGGGCATCTTCACTTCTTCTCAATTTAATATGCTCGAATTTTGGTGTTTTAGTGTGAATTTCAGTAATTGGGAGTGTACCGTGTACTATGGGAGTACCTTCTAACGAGAGTGGTGGATAACAGTGTAGAGGCAGCCATGGTTCGTGTGGTTAGGTCCCATGCTTGTTTTCTTAATCAACTTGACATGATTTTGCTCTAAATACCACAATTTACCTATAAAAATAGCAAATAATATTCTTCTTAGCGATTATCAACGAAATAGATAACAATTAAGGTCATAAAAGCATGTAAAATTCTAAAAAATCATCTCTAAATGAGCATAAATTTATGCAAATATAACCCTAATTAGAAAGCCAAAATCTAAGGCTGAAGATTACTTTGGAATATATTACCAACCAAATGCAATCTAAGAAGAAGAAAAGCACTTGAACACAATAACATAAATTGTGTCTTATGTGATGCTTCAGAGGAAACTGAGAGACACTTTTTATTTGGATGTGACGTGTCTCACCAGATATGGATGAAATATTTTAATTGATTGGGTGTTTCTACTATTTTACATTTTTATCCGCTTTTAAGTTTGATCGGCCATAAACACTATTTAAGAGGGAAGAAGGGCAGTTCCATTGCAACTGCTATTTGGTTGTGCATAGTGTGATTTGTGGAAAGAAAGAAATGCAATGATCTTTAGGAATAGTTCATTGTTCAAAGACAAAGTTGTAGATGAGATCAAAGCTAGACTTTGGAGGTGGTGTTATGTAAATGACTTACCTTGTTCAAAATTTTCATATTATGACTTGTTAGCAAATTCGAGAATGACTTTAAATTGCAAGTTTTGTAAATATTGAACTTGATGGTATTTCTTGTATCCAATGATGCAGAAATCGGCCTAGCCGGCCACTTGCCAACCCAGTTTCTGCAAAATCGACAATTCTAGCCGTTTTCGGTCTTAGGCGTCCTCTAGGCAGCCCTAAATTTGTATTTTTATCAATTTTTTTTAAAAAAAAAACTAGGCGGCCTAGGTGCTAGTTATGTTTTAAAAACCGGGTTGGACCAGCTGGTCAGACCGGTCGGACCGCTACTCGAACAACATGTCGAACGGTTCAAAAGTGTTGGACCGCTCTTCCCCTAAAGCGCCCAAAAAACGGTCAAAAGTGGCAAAGGCGGATCGAACCGGTTGGTTGGATTGGTCAACTCGGCGCCTTTGTTTTATTTGTTAAAAAAAATGAGAATTTTTATTTTTTACAATTTATTAGTGAAACTCAATTTATCAGATATAGTTTCTTATTGTATATCATCTCAATCGTGTATTCTATCCTTATTCTTCCCCAAATACTTAACCTATTATTTCTACATTTTTCTAGTAAGTCATTTACGAAGTTTGGACTTGGGATCAAGAGATCAAGCTTTTAGTGTGGTGTTAATTTGGATATTCATTCAAATTAAATATTTTTATGTTGTTAATCATAGACATTTGATAAACTTCCTATATATTTGACATTTTTAAGACATTTGTTGAACTTAATTTTACATTTGACATTTTTATGAAATATGGTGGACTTATTTTAGTAAAATATTGACATTTAATTTAGATTGTTAAAATTGAACTTTAAATAACAATATTAGATATAAATTTATTTAATTTTTATCGTAATTTGTAAATATAATTTATTATTTTTAAAGAAAAATTATTTATGATATCTTTAATTATTGTATATATATAATTATATTATTATTATTATTATGTTATATCGATTCAATCGCTTTACTAACGGTTAGACCCGATCTGACCGGTCCGACCGAAAATGTTAAGATATCCGGTTCAACTTCCGCTTCTAAAATATAGGTAGCTAGGCGACCAAAAAACACCCGATTGCCGATTTTCGACTTCTACAACTTTACTTATATCCCTGTTTTCTATATGGAAAAAAATTCACTTTTTGCTGATAAATAAAAATAATAATTGGCTGATTAACATTACCACATAATAAATAATTGGTCAAAATTGTCAAAATAGAAAAAAAAAAGCATTTAATAAATAATACCAAAACAGAAGAATGCATATAATATAATAGTAATTATAATATATAAAAGTTACAATATTTATAATGAGTATTATTTTTGAAGTAAAATTAAAAGTGGAGTGCGTACTTGCCACAAATTAATACTACCTCCTATATATGTCCTTGACCACATTAAAATAATTACTCATTTTTTATTACCACTGTTACTCAATTTTCAATAAGGAAAGTAATTAAATTACTTGGTGCATGACAGTAGGTCAAAACTCCAAAGGTAATTAAATTGGAAAAAAATCATCGTGAACTTTATGATAATAATTAATATTGATATGAATTTAAAACAAAATTTCCCTAACTAACCAAATTTCCTCATCTCCTAATTTTACATACTCCCTATATATATCTCCACACAATTTTGTCATCCAATATCCAACATTCAACATCCAACTTAAAATTATATGGCTTCTAATTTCTTTCTATTGATCTCTCTCGCATTAGCATTTTTCAGTCACTCTAAAGCTGATTTGATTGGTGACATATGTGCTAAGTCAATCAATCCAACTTTGTGCAATAGCTCCTTAAGATCGGACTCACGTACTCGTGGTGCCAATCTTCTTGAGTTAGCTAAAATCACGGTGGATCTATCAGTTGCCGCCACTAGTGCTACTGTAAAGGTGGCCACTTCTCTAGAGAGTGGTCCTAACAAACCAAAAGCAGTAACATGTGTTAACACGTGCAACGAGGCTATTGGTATCTTGAATCAGGTTCGAGGTGAGTTGGGAGGCAAAAGCGGCTTCAATCTTGCGACGCAAGTGAACGCCGCCTTTTCGGATATCAGCATTTGTGATAGTCAATTTGGGAGGAGCGAAAGCGAGCCGCCTCAATTGAAAGAGTCTACCTCTAGAGCTCAGGGTTTGGTGAATGTACTTGCTGTGATCGTTAGTTAATAGCTTGTAAGGTAAAGAATGCTACAGATGGATAATTCTAATAAGATGTTTTACTAATTAGTGTAATACTTAATTTTCTTACATTGAAATTATTCTTCAACAATTATAGGGTTTTTATTAAGGTATTTTTGTTTTAAAGTAATGAAATATTTTTGTTTTAAAGTATTCTTTTATTTGCTTAATTTTAAAAGTTTCTCTGTTTCAATTTTTTATCGATAATCGAACTTTGCCCAATCCTGAAACTCCAAATATACATATGCAAAAATTCATGCTGAATTTGTAGTTATACTTCATTATTTACCAAATTAAAGTATTGAGGATATTCTAACAACAACATTTGTAGCTATATTTAAAATACATTAGCATATAGTACGAAATTTATTTTATTTAGATGTATTTAATAATATTATTATATTTTACACTATAAATTCATCAATTTACTAATTAATGGTACCATTAAATATATATATATATATATCTAATAATATTAATTTTATATTATAAAACTTGTTCATGAAAGACTTTGTGTAATACATGTGGATGTAATAAATAAACCATTATAGATAGCACGAACGTGGAGAAAGGGACGGACATATAAAATGAAACTGCTTAATCATTTCTAACATCTAACCATCTCGCAATTCTTATCAAACGAGTTGTTGAGCATAAACTAATAATACGAACAGTTTGTTTGTTTGGTTTGGGTAGAGGCAGTGAGCCACCTCAACTTGTAATGTGATTAGAATCATTGCTTGTAATACCTCGATCCAAAATCAATTGTTTGTTTAGTGTTTATGTTCTTTTAATTTTCCATCGTTGAAATGACTAATAAAATAACAAACTTGGAGCACCTTCAACACTAATATACTAATCAAATTAAAAGGAGAACTCATGAAACAAATAAAATGTGAATTAATTTCAAGAGAGAATCATGATGCTTTTAAATCAATAATAACTATTGAATAAAAAAAATTAATTTTTGAAATTAAAATTCTTTGGTTTCCGCCTACAAAAATAATATCGAATCCCATAATATGGGCCACCATAATGGAAGCCCATTCTAATTAAAAGAGAAGGTCAAAAGAGACTCATGATAAGAGGTTTGTTTGTCTTTAACTTACAACTAGAGCTGTCAAAACGAGCCCGGCCCGACGGGCCAGCCCTTAAAACCCGGCCTTAAGGATAGGACGGGCTCGAAAATTACCGGCCCGAAAAGAACAGAAAATTACGGGCTGGCCCGGTAGATTTTTTTTTAGTTAATCCTGGTTTCATGCCAAAATTGCCACTTTGCCAGCCCAAGTTCCAAGTCCAGATTCCAGCCCAAGTAAAAATAACCCTAATCAAACCCCGCAGGCAGCAGCCACTCCACTCAGTCCACCAACGTACGATCTGAGCCTCTGACCGCTGCCTCCCACTCCGGCTCCGCCTCCACTCACGGCGACACCGCGACAACCACCCACGCACGCCGCGTCCACTTGCCGTCGTCGCTGGCTGCGACAACCACTGCCACGCCGGCGCTGCCTCCCTTGTAGCCGCAGGTACACACCCGGCACCACACCCACGCAGACGTAGACACACACCCGGCACCACAGCCAGTTGCCACTATCGTCCCACGCCGGCTGCCTCCCTCGCCAGTCGCCACTGCCGTCCATGCTGAAGGTATTTTTTTATACTTAAAATAAATTACTTTTGTGTTGCATTTTGTGAGTAGAGCATTCAAATAAATTAATTGGTTGTTCATGGAAGAATCTAGTGTTGTTTCTTGAGCGGATGGTTTATTGGTTGTGACTTATTAGATGGTTTATTATGAAATTTGAATTTCGTACGTTTGTTATGAAAGTGTAATTCAGACTTATTAGATGGTTTATTGGTTGTGATTTGTGAGATTTTTTTTGTTTGTAATGTTGTGAATTGTGATGACATTAGACTATGACTTCGTGTGACTATGATTTTTGTGTGCTTGCTATCTTTCTTATCCTCTTTCTTTAAAGTGTAACATGATGATTGTGTCATTAGAATGCTTATAAATTAGAATCATAGGACTTCTAATAGCATGAATCTGTGCAATTAGCATTGAACTGGTTGCTTGCTTGAATAGTATTTTCTTTTTTAATCTTCCAGATTTTCTCATGCACCATTTAGTGTTATTTTACATTCTTGAGATTCTTTTTAATCTTCCAGTTTGTACATCTCATTAACATTTTTTATGTCTTCCTATCCTACAGAGGGTATTCCTTCTATTGGAAATTGTGTGTATTTTAAACTTAGTTTGTGGCATGCATTTAGAAAATTTAAATTAAAAAAAAAATGGGTCGATTTGGCCCGATGGCCCGGCAGCCCGCCCAGGGCCAGGACGGGCCCGGGCCAGGCCAGCCCGGCCCGAAAAATAGTTGTTGGCCCGATGGGCCCGGCTGGGCCGGCCCGGCCCAATTGACAGCTCTACTTACAACCCAATAATCCTACAATCCTAATCCATCACCTTTATGTTCACTTTGACATTATTTGGTTTAATGGACAAAATAAATAACTCAACATAAATTAGTTAAAATTATAATTTAGATATTATTATTTATAAGTTAAATAGTATATTTGGATTATTGAATTAAGATAATTAGTAATGTAAGATAATTTCATTTTGAACGTCTGGATTGTAGGATTAATCCTAAAAAAGTAAGCAATTGACATTTTTTCCTCTATATCATAAACAAAAATGAAGTAAATTATGGTCACTTTTTCAATATAATAGGAGTTTTAATAAAGATAAATACAATAGATTATTATCATATATCTTCCATAAGATAATATTATTTACCATTCATAAGATAAGTTGAATTTTAATCTAGAACTTTCTATTAATCTTGGGTATTTATCCATTAAACCAAACAACAAATTAGATAAAATATTTTAATTTATCTTAGCTTACCAACCAAATGAGTTCTTAGTTTTAATCAAAGATTAATGACTATATTCTTTACCTATTGATAATACCCAAAATTTATATCCCGAAGACAAACTCCTACTCTTAAATCCTACAACTCAATCAAGACTAATGTACTCCAATATTCTAAAAGTCGGTCAAGTCGTCTGACCCAATTTATATCAAAACGTCCAAAAAAATGTTCAGAATTGTAGTCGGCGACTAGAGCCTACTAGGCCATCTAGGCGCCGATTACCGATTAGGCCTGTTTCTTTCTCTTTAGGCCAACTAGGTGCTGATTAGACCGTCTAGGTGCCGACTAGGCCGTTTCAACTTTAAAAAATTTAATATTGTGTTGTCATTTTTAATAATCTCTTCAATTATTGTATCTTTATTTTTAATATGTAGAACTTAAAAGTTTGAAATTTAAACTAATATCTATCATCTTTTGATTATTAAATTATGATTTTATTGAATTTTGAGTTTCATGGTTGTTATCACTTATAATTTCAATATTGAAAGGTGGTGATATTAATTTTTTATTATTTTATGTATTATGTATTATTAATTTATAAAATAATTAATTTTATTTATCGTTTAGGGGCTTACGACTAGTCTCCGACTATCAAAGAGAGAGAGAAATTCTTTTAGGGAGTGTTTATTTTTAGGTGAGGGATAGATTTTTCCTAATCACATAAATTTTTTTAGATTTGCACATTCCATTTAATTTAAAATACATATTTACGGGCAATTATACATCTACACATCTATTTTACATAGTTCAATACTAATCACATCAATTTTATCTTACACATTAAATATATATTTTATTTATTTTTCTTTTACATCTCTCATATATATTTTTATTTAATTCATATCAACTAATATAAAAATATGAAAGTAATTTACTCTTCAACGACTCCATCTATTCCATATTACCAAATTGTAGGTCAGGTTCTTCCCCTACTATCAAATTATAAGTCAAATCTGGAATAAGTCGTGAGACCCCGGTCCCACAAATCCTTGGAGATAGGAATCAAGAGATTCACGAAAGTTGTAACCCAAATTTCTGATGAAAATTATGTTTACCTTATTTTTTTTCTCATCTTGTATGTATTTATTTATAGGTGTTGAAATTATTGGTTTACAATTAGTGTTGTACTAATACTAATGTAAAAAGTAAATATTTATCTTGTACCACTTTAAGTTCATTAATTCCTCCTTTTTATAGTATCATTTAGTACCTTAGAATTATTAGCGAACTCTATACTCACTAAGAACGTACATGAACTCCATATTAAAATTATAAGTGGCTAATATATTTTTAATAAACAAATATATATAGATATATTTTAATGAATCAATTATAATAATAATTTTTATTTATTCTAATATATATGTATATATATAGTATATACATGATATTATATTAGTCTTCATCATTGTTGTTACTTTATCTTTGATATTATTATTAGAACTAATAAGAGTAACGATCAAATTAAATATAAATGTAGGGATGAAATTTAAGGTTTAAATTATTTTAGGTCTTAAAAATAAATAATCATATATAAATCAATTTAGAGATAACTAAAATCATTAATTCAAAAAGTCTTCTAAAATCCGATGGGTTTTGATGAGATTGTTGATATTTATAAAATACACTAAAAAGTCCATCAAAACCAATCATCCTTTAAAATATATATATTTTTTAATATTAATGAATCTATAACTATATAATAACAAAATGTTCTACTATTTTTAGAAACTTTGCTTTTCAATCCAATTCTAATTTACTAAATTTGGATATATAACTATTAAAAAATCTACATTAAATTAAACCAAACTTCGTAGAACCCCAAAATATTAATTATATTAAAAATAACTTAATTACTTACATTATTAACCAACCTTTCAATTTTCAAGTCCAAAATAAACAAATTATATAATAAATATTAGGTGGTTTACCTTCCCAATATTAGTGGAACTTTTTACATTCTCTACAAATAATAGAAAATCTTAAATACTAAACCATTTAGACTAAGACCATCATTTTTTCGGATAGCAACACAGTTCTTTTAATCAATTTAAGAGATCTAACAATATTTTAGATTTTCGATATATTTCTTTAGCATACTTTTTAACTAAACCCTCTTTTTCCTTGCAGATATGCAGCAGTGTATTAATCTTCATGTTGCAAATCAATCATGTCAACTACATGCACTTCAAAGCAAATACTTGTTTATATCTTGGAGTTCATCAATTCCAAGTGTAAATTTAATGGAACTCATAAAATTAGTACAAATCATGTATATATTGTTAAAAAACAGCTATGTTTTCACAACTCAGATTTATATTGAAGCATATATTGCACCCCAAATTCAGGTATATGTCAAACTCATACAAAAGGAACTATTGACAGAGAGATATAGCTTATAAGGTACATGATACATGAATACACACATAGGAGTGCACAAAATGAGTTGGTAAGTTCCTTTAACATACTTCTTACTTTATTATCATTATCTTTGAGTTTTAATTATCTCTGATAAAGTTTACAAATATAATATTAAATACTTATTTCAGTACATCTAATGTTCATTCTTTTTCTTGAAATAAAAAAAAGTTTGAAATTATTATTAACTAATGATATCATAGCATATATAGTTTTGAGCTATATAAGTAATCTTACAGGTATTGATCAATGCAAAATTTTTCAACCATGAATAAGAATAGCTACACTTAATTAATCCATCAAAACATTATCTTACTGTTGGAAATAATAAAACACATAAAACTCAATGTACATGTCAGATTCTCAAGTTAAGACATCTTATCACTAAGCATAATTTCAACGTGAAAATATACATGATATTTTTAAAAATAAAATAATACGATTAAATTCTCAGCACATTAAATCAATTTTATCATATATTTCAATTGAATTGACAAATTAAATTTAATGTAAATTGTCTGAGGTCAATTTTTCACTAAGATTTGATCATACGTACTTCTTTCTAAGATATGATTATACTGCAGTTGCGCAAATTCATATGGCATACTCATTTTGTACAACACTACTAGGCACAAGTTTTAAGATTTTTTTAATAAAATAATAATATATATGTATATATTTATGAATATGCACACAAATTAATATTTATTTGGAGTGTACAAAATAATTTTAGAACGAACGAATAAAACAAACAAATAAACAGGAGATGGAAAGAATATAATAAATATGTTTCATTTAATAAGAATGTTTATCTTATGTAAAGCCGAGCATCGCTCGAAATACTAGTTATTTTTAAATAATATAAAGTTTTGAATGAATACTAATAGATTTAACACTTTAAAAAGTCTTGAAAATCCGAATGGAATACCAATTGATTCATTTTAAGTCTTTTAGAATCGTAACTGAATACCAATTTACATTTTTACAAGAAAAAAGTTTTTAAAATCCTATAAAATACTAAACCAAATACACCCAACTAATATTATATTAACAACACATATAAAAAACTGATAAATATTGGAAAATCTAATTTATAAGGGCCAACGATAAACTAGTTTAGTACAAAATTTCATCTTTCTTAAACAAGTAAAAATTTCATGATAAATTAATAATAATTTTGGTATAGTTTCTTTATTATTAAATTTGTATAGATAGATTAAATATGGGAAAATATTAGCATTATCAATATGCTCTTTTTTTTTTCTCAAAAGAACTGGTAATAGAGACGGTCTCATATAATGATATGAGATAATTTTACAAGATGTTGTAATATTTTAAAAATTAAAAATTTTAAAAACTTGTAAAAGTATTACTTTTTAATTTATGCTCTTTTATCATTTTTGTTTTATAAAATATTTGAGATTACATAAAAATAGTCCGTCAAAATAACAAAAAGAAGTGAGGTTAAATAATAAATGGCTGGTAAAATGACCAACATTGAAGTTGACATAATAAATAATTGGTCTAAATTGTCAAAATAGAAAAAAAATGCAATTAATAAATTTAACAATTAAAACCGAATGCATATAATATAATAATAATAATAGTAAATTATTGTAATATTCAATAAAAATTTAATATTATGATAAAAAATTGATACATTTTAATTACCTAGAAGAAATATTCAAACCGTAAAATCAAATGTATATACAGTGCGTACTTATCTAGAATTAAGTAATTAAATTACTAGGTGTATGACAGTAATTACAATTACTACGATAATTAAATTGAAAAACAAATAGTCAACTTTATGATAATTTAAAATGTCAATTAACATTGATTGATTGATGTGAATTTAGGGGGAAAAAAAAACCCTAACTATCCAAATTTTCTCATCTCTTAATTTTGCATACTCCCTATATATATATATCTCCAAAAAATTTGGTTGAATATCCAACAATCAACATCCAATTTAAATTATGGCTTCCTTCTTTCTGTTGATCTCTCTCACATTAGCATTTTTCAGCCATTCTCAAGCTGACTTAATTGGTGACATTTGTGCTAAGTCAGTGAATCCAACTTTATGCAACAGCTCTCTACAATCGGATCCACGTACTCGTGGAGCCGATCTTCTTGGGCTGGCTAAAATCACAGTAGACCTATCAATCGCTGCCACTAGTGACACCGTGAAAGTGGCCACTTCTCTCGAGAGTGGCCCTAACAAACCAAAGGCTGTAACATGTGTTAAAACGTGTAACGAGGCTATTGGTCTGTTGAATCAAGTTCGAGGTGAGTTGGGTGGCAAAAGCGGCTTCAATCTTGCGACGCAAGTGAACGCCGCCTTTTCGAACATCAACATTTGTGATAGTCAATTTGGGAGGAGCGAAAGCGAGCCGCCTCAATTGAAAGAGTCTACCTCTAGAGCTCAGGGTTTGATAAATGTACTTGCTGTGATTGTTAATAGTTTGTAGGTAAAGGGTGCTTTAGATGGATAATTCATTAATAAAATGGTTTACTTTGCCCCTCCATAAATTACGTAGTACTTGATTTCCTATATCAAATTTATTCTTTAACAATTATACGTAGAATTTTATTCTCACTTCCAATTTTTAATTAAATTAAATGAGTAATGAAACATTTTTGTTCTAATGTATTTATTTATGAGCTTGATTTTAAAAGTTTCTCTTGTACGATTTCTATCGATAATCACACTTTACTCAATCCTAAAACTCCAAATATACATATGCAGAAATTCATGCAGAATATGCAGTCATTCCTTCATTCTTTACCAAATTATACTATTGAGGATATTCTAACAAAAGCATTTGCAGCTATATATAAAACATATTAGTACTTGAATTAAATTTATAAGTCTACTATTATCAATGAATATATTTAATAATATTAATTTTATATTATAATCTTATTCATAAAAGACTTAAATTCCATAACTTATCTTCATTTTGATTTTGGTCCTTCTATTTACTCATTTTGATATTGGCTCTATAAGTTTGAAAATACTTTCACTTTGGTCATTTTGCAAATTAATATAGGATTTAATGACCAATTTGATTTTGGTTCTGTAAGTTTGCAAAAGGATCAATGTCAAAATATTTTTAAATTTACAGGTTCAATATCAAAATGTGTAATCCATATGGACCAAATTTAAATTCATGACAGTTGTAGGACTATAAAAATTTTAATTTCATTAAATTATAAAAGAACAAAAATTATATTCAATGTCATTTGAATTCGAATATAAAAAAAAAATTAGCCAAAGTTCATCATTTGAAGTCTAAAAAAAATGATTAAGATAGTATATGAAAAACTCAAAATCTTCATGGGATAATATTATATGTTGTCGTCCACTGTGCTAGCGGACATAACGAAAAGTGATTATAAATAGATGTATTTAAAAAAAAATTAGAGTGAAAAAAGAGAATGAGAAGTAGATGATAAAGTCTCTCGAAAAGCGTGAGAAGTGCTTTGTGAAACATCAAAAGTAAACAAATACTCCCTCCGTATTTCTATAAGTTGCTCGTTGCTTTTGGGCACACGAATTAAAGTATAAGTGATGTGATGGAAAAAGTGAAAAAGTATAAGTGATGTGATAGAAAAAGTGAAAAAGTATGAGTGATGTGATGGAGAAAAATGAAAAAATAATGAAAATAGTGTAAAAAGTATTGAAAATAATAATAAAGAAGTGAATAGTAGTTTCCAAAAAAGGTAAAAAAACAATGAACAATTTATAGAAAGACGGACGAAAATGACAACATGAGCAACTTATAGAAAGACGGAGGGAGTATTACTTTAGCAAAATGGATTTTAAGTGTTTAAATAAGTGATTGAAAACATGTTATAAGCAAGGTTTGAAATTTCGCGAAATTTCGCCGAAATTTCGGAAATTTGAGAGTACCGATATGGAAATTCACTTGAACGATTATTTTTCCAAAATTTCGGTCAATTTTTGGGAAAATATCGGAAATTTCGGGAAATTTCGGTTACTATATCGATATCGGTCCAGGGTAATTCAAAATGTGCAGATTATCGAGAAATATCGTGGAAATTTCGGTAATTTATCGGTCAAAATTTCGGGAATTTTAGGGAATTTTTTTTTTTTTCAATTCTCAATCCTCGGGACTTGGTACCATTATTGCTTAGACCAAGATGGTCTTTCTTCTTTTACATTTGAGGCTCTTAGGACATCATTTTGGTATTAGCTGTGAATATTCAATAATTATGAACAATTGTTGTATCGTTTTATATTTCTTACGTATGTTTTCTTGATATGTTTGTTGTAAGATTCTCATTTTATTGAGATTTTAAGTTAAATTAATGTATTAAGACTAGTAATAATATTGTCTAAAATTTCATGTTAAATTTCCATTATTTTAATGAAATTTCCGTGAATTTTCTATTTTTTACCGATATCGATATTTCCACCGATATATCCATAAATTCAGGGTACCGATATTTCCGTCGATACCTATATTTTCATCCTTGGTTATAAGTTATTTTAAAAAAATGCTTTTATTTTTAATGTAAAGGTTAAAAATAGGCACTTAATATAGAGAATAAGGCTTCCAACTTAACTCTTATGGGCCTATTTCTTGATTCCATGGCTTGCTTTAATTTTGAATTATAAGAACTTGGGCTGGGCTTCTTCTTCCTTTTCAATTGGCCCGGGTTATTTTTAATAGTGATTTTGGGAAATACACCACCCTCAAAATATTTGGTATTTCTTTTTATCTTTTATAAATTCTTTAAAAAATATTGAATGTTTTTTCAAATTTTCACTATATTAAAAAATATGTCCAAATTTTGAAAAAAAATTGTGAAACAGAAGGTAAATTAGGCTAGTGCCAATAACCTGAGCTTTTTCAAATCTGCATGGCGCCACCTCTTCTAGGTCCAGATTTTTGACACTAGCTGAATTGAGCAGTATACTATTCGGATGAATACATTACCTCGTATTCGAATTTTTATTTTTATTTTTTGGATATAGTGAAAATTCTTTTAAATGATTTTTTTTTTTGGAAAAAATGTACAATTTTCAAAAGGGATGGTCTATTTTTTTTAAAAAAATAGTATTTTTAAAAATTTACTAATATGATCCCTCTTCTATTAGGGAAAGATCATGGGCCTAATTGCTAATCATGGGCCTAATTTCTAATCATGGGCCCCTGACAATAGACAAGAGAATCATGAAAATGGGCTGATAGCGTTGCTAATTAGGCCTTCTTTATTTGTTTGATTCTTCTCGAAATTAATTCTTAAAATATTCAAAAATACAATAAAAAAATCAAGATGAACTCTTATAAGTAGAAAAATATACAATCTCAATATAATTGAGTGTAATAAGTTGCATCATAATAAACTAAAATACGCATAAATTTCTGCATATCACATTTATTTTGCGAATATGAAATGTTGAGATATATTAATATATTTTTTTCAATTGAAAATCATCACTGGGGTTTGTGATAATAATTTTGTTGTCATTAGACTTATACCATTCAAATACAATTCCCACTATTTTTAATGTAAAAACATAAATTAAGTGACAAATAATTAAACTTACGGCCTCCTAGAAGGGAAAAAAATTCATATTTTCTAACTCAATTTTAACTAAGGAAACAAATATACTATCAAAGAACTAAGAATATTTTTTTAGTAAGTCTTTTTGTGAGATTAGACAGTTATTAATAAAATTGATAATATTTTTATTAAAATGATCATCACTTTTTTTTAAATATTATTACTTTTTATTAAAATTTTATCACTTTTTAAAAATGATAATTTTTTATTAATATGTGAAATATTTATATTGTTTTCATATTATGAGACGGTCTCATATAAAAAAAATTCATTTTTTTTTAATTAATGGAGTCAGAAAATTTAGTTAAGAGGTCCAAATATATAAAATAAAAATAAAAATTTATGTGAGGTTGATTCATGATGTTTTATAGTATATTTTTTATGATTTTTAATATACAAAGTGTCACTATTTAACAACTTTGACAAATATAACACATAAAAATAAAATAAAATAAAATAATTAGTGGTGATTTTTAATTATTAAAAGACAACATAAAAATCCTTTAAAAAAAGGTAACATAAAAAATAAACAACAAAATTAATTCATATAAAAATTGATGAAAAATCTTAAGAGAAGTCAACATATATAAAATAAATAAATCCATAGTAAGTTGGTGTAGAGAAGGATTCGAATCGGGGCAAAATATGGTCAATTATGTTTATTGTTTTCAGGTATGTTTTGACATTTAAAAAAAGGGGCATTCCGAGAATCGAACTCGGGACCTCTCGCACCCAAAGCGAGAATCATACCACTAGACCAAATGCCCGAATGTGACATTGCTTTTCCAAAATAAGACTTAATATTTTCAGAAGTACTTTTTTTCTTCGAAAATATGAATATTATGTGCACTCTTTTTTTTTTTTTTGAGAAAATTCATATGCACGCTTAGGGTTTGAGATAGCCTTACATGATCATTTAATTAATTAAGCTGTTGATTTGAATTTTTTTAATTATAATAAAAATGAGGATAAATATATGATAATTATAGTTATTGATGTAACATCTAGCCTAGTTGTGAGAGCGTTGAACTTAGGAGTATAATTTTTTTTAGGTTTCAAGTTCAAAACCCACAAGGTGCGATTATTTCTTGAGATGGACCAGTTCATACAGAGCTTTCCTTTTACTTGAAATGATTTTCTTTCCTAGTAGACGATGGTTTATGAGTCCCAGGATTAGTCGATCTTTAGGCTGGATATATACCAAGGACCAAAATAATTATAGTTATTAATGTCAATAAAATATGATTTATACTTCATAGAAATAATTTAATTATTATTCCATTTAATTAACCTTCCTTCTTCGTATTATTGTTATTATTTACATTAAGAAAAAAAATAGTTCATAGTAAATGGAGAACAAGAGATTCTTCAACCCTTTACAAATGACACCAATACTTAGCTTATACAAATACAATGTTAAAAACACCTCACCATCTATAAGTCCATATCAACAAACAAGATCTTGGACTCGAAAATCAAATACTTCCTCTGTTCTATGGGAATTTGCACCCCTAAAATTTTACGTTTAAAAAATATATATTTTTAAATAAAACAGTGACTTAAGGACAAATATGTGTATAGATATGTGAGTGTGTACGCAAATTGATGTCTTTATTTTTTAAAATGTACAAATTTATATGAGACATTTAAATAAGAAAAATATGCAAAATTTTATGTTATAGAGGGAGTACTAACCCGGTCATTATCTTTACACTTCCTCTTAATGCCAAACCATAACCAACACCTAGTTCTGACATCATTAGATATTCTACACATATCTGGAGTAATAGAGTTAAATAAAAACTCATTAATCCCCTTTCTATAAGGTAGTTACAAAGAGATATAATTTTTTAATTTTATTACAAAAAGAGGTATGCGCGCAATTTTTAAAATATTTGTACTCATCCCGAATGTGAATGTGCTTTTTGAGTGTGCATTTTTTTTTTAATAATTTTTGCACACTTGCACCTCTTTGCAATTAAAAAAAAAACGTGTCCCTCAATGTAAATCCACACACTAATACCAAATATTCATGTCACCATCTCCAAGCAGAATTTCACATTGAATAAAATGCATGGTTTCGAATGTGAGAAGATATGAATATTAAATCACTTATATTAACACGATCAAACCTGTTAAGCAAAACTACATTTAAAGAACTAAGTGTGAAATATTCTCCTTTTCCTCCCAGTACCATGCATTTTGATTCCCCACCTTCTAGAATAATTAGTTGCCAATTTTTGCTTGATCAACTTCCATGAAATTATTTGAAATCTTATCGACACTCAATTCTTTGGTACTCTCTTCTCTACTATTTGACAGTACCATTGTTTTTCTTTTTTCATGATCTCGCTGCACAATCTGTTGTACTCCCTCCGTCCCGTAGGAATTTGCATACTACGGGACGACATATTTTTTAAGGAAAATATATATTATATATAAAGTAGTGGCATATGGGTAAATATTTGTATAAGTTTGTGAGTGTGCACGAAAATCAATATTTCTTTTTTTAGTAGTGTGCAAATTTGTGTAGAACGTCCAAATAAGGAAAGTGTGCAAATTCCTGTGAGACAGAGGTAGTACTTAATACCTAAAGTCTCCTTCCCAATCAAATTAAAATTTGACCAAAAAAGATGTCATCGTGCATAAATGTCACTGTTTAATCCCGAATAAGAAAATGATTGCTGGCATATAGTACAATCTCGCTTCGCTACCATACGCCCCATACTGATTTGATCCGCTACGCTACCATACGTCCCATACTGATTTGATCCACATTGATTCCAAGAATACATCTCTTATACTCCCTCCGTCCACGATAAATGATCCACGTTGCCTTAAATGACCGTCCACAATAAATGGTCTACTTACCTAAAATGGAAAACTTACAATCATTATTTTCATTTTTTATACACATATACTCACTTTTACACATCACATCAAGTACTTTTTTAATAATTAAATATTTTTTTATACTAATACACTCACTTTTACACATCAACATCTATTTTTCTTAATAACCGTGCACCACAAAGGTAGTCCAATTTTCATGGACGGAGGGAGTATCAAATTTTACCTTAATTCCTAACATGAGCTAGATTCTTTTGAGCAGCGATTTTCTTCTCGATACCAGAGCACATGAAAATCATGTCGTCACTACAGCATTGACACATATCACAACTAATAACTTCTTTTTTGTTCATTGTCTTTAAAATTAGAGTATAACACTAAATGTTATATAACTATCATGAAGACAATTATTCACCTATTATATTCAAAGAGAGAAAAATAAATGTTCATTCACATTCTCATAAAAAAAATTGAAAACAAGTGTCCCTAATATTATATTATTTTAAATAAAATGTTGGGACCATTTAAAGAAGTGCTTTATTAAAATACAACAAAAAATAACTACTTCCCACATTCCTTAAGATTTTTTATTTTTTGGCACATTATTTAAGAAAAAAATGTAATGAATAGAATTTTGTGGGACAATTTTATAAAATTCTTATTGAAATGGAAAAAAAATATTTAGATTGAATATAAAAAGTAATAAAAATTTATGTAAATATATGAGTATTATGGGGATATATAAAATTTAAGGAAAAATTTATTAGAAAATGTGTTTGAGGATGAAAAGAAAAATATTGCACAATCAAAAATAAGAGAATGGAGTTTTTTTGCACCTAAAGTATGGAGAAAGTATCATATTTTATATTCAAATAAATATATTTAAATATACATGCATTTGCCTAAAAAGTAACATGTCTGAGAGCGAAAAACCTAAAAAATTGTGCTTGCGCGAGAATTTGAGAAAATTATCCAAATTCGACCCGACCCGACCCGGCTATGAATCCGCAAATTTTTTATATATATGATATATTTTACACCGTAAAAACATTTCATATAAGGTTTTATCAAAATTTAATAAGATCCAACAACAAAAAATAATAATTTGTTTGAACTTTGCTTGCGTAACCTAGGTTATTATTATTTAAAAAAATATTTCATATTTAATTTTTTTAATAGTAATAATTTATATGAATAATAGTAGTAATAATTTTTTCTTTTAACACATAATAGTGATAGTTGAAAGACTTAAATTTATATGAACGACTAAATTTATAAAAAACTCAACAACCACAATAGAAAATTGACAACGAAAATAAATGATTATTACATCTTTCTACCAACTTATTTATAATCTTGCATGGTCATGTTTTGAAAATGATAAACCAGATCTCACAACTCATAAATAAAAACATTTTATAAAATTGAAAGTTTGTTTGGATGAGAAATTTGAAGAAGACAATCATTACATTGAGGAAAACAGTAACATGCTTTAAAAAGAAGACAGCTTGGTTATAAATTTATGTCAGGTTAAAGTAAACCAACCAACTAGTTGGTGGCTTCATGCTGGCATATTGACATATATATGAATCCAACCATCATATAATATCTCTTCTTTAAAATGGAATACATAGCTATTATAAAAATACAAAATCTAATATAGATATGCACTTGAATTTTTTTTTTTTAATTAGAATATTATGAATTATTTTTTAGAATATTACTGCTATATAATAGTATTCTTTTTTCTAATTTAAGATGCATATGTACATCTAGTATATAGTAAAATTACTTTTATAAAAATATCCCTTCTAACATATATACATAAGGTGGTGACGGATATATAATTCAATTTTTAGTGCGAGTACAATAATCGAATTAAATTTTAAAATCTAAATAAGATCAGGATTAACGATTGAAAGACTATATTTATAAGCAAATAAGCTCTAAGGAAGAAAATCGAAATAAACTTTGAAAACTCAAAAGATCCAACACAGACCAGAACAATGGAAAAATAGTATTTTTGATACTGACAAAATGAAAGATTAGTGCGAGACATCTATTACATACCGACAGAAGAAAATCATGTAGCACATGAATTGGCGAAAATGGAGAGAAACACTTTTACTCCTCTCGACCAAAGGAAAGATTGTAACCCATGTGGATTAGGAAGATTGCTCCTTAGGCTTTTTGTTTTGATGTATTTTTCTAGAGCATTGTTTTTTTCAAAAAAAGAAAAAAAGAAAAAAAAAATTAAGAGAATGAGTTCAAGACACCTTTGATACATATATACGAAAGTGGAAATACTACAATATACACATTTTTTATTTTTAAAATTTATTTTACCAATATCTACTTTTAAGTTTTTTTTTTATACCCAATTCATGGTATAGACCTAAATTCTCTTATAAAATTGGTATAATAGAGTTAACAAATTTGAATTGGGTCCCATCGAATAGTAAATTTTATTTTTATTATATTTATTTAAAGTAGTATACTATATGGATACTATTTATTCTTTTGAATATTTAAAATTTCTTTTCGAATATTGTTTATTTTTAATTATTAAAAAATATTAATTAAACACTGATTCGGTCCGTGATTTGAGTTTATAATTAAATTTTTATGAAGATACAAACGGTAGAAAGTTTTTTATAAAAATTTTGATGTGAATAATGCTCTCTAGTCAATTAAATTTTAATACATATATTTTCAAACATAAAAAAATAAATATTTTTATATACTTTTATAAACTATAATATTCATTAACTTACATTAAAATAAATATATATTGTAATATTCATTAATATTCACAATATATATTAAAGTAGTTTAAATAAAAAATACAAACAATCACATATATATGATAAAAATATTGTAATTAGTTAATTTGTTAAAAATGTATTTTTTAAGATTTTATTGTATTATTTATTAGTATATACTATTTGATAATGTTTCATTGATGTAAATATTAATGTGGAGGGTTGAGTGTAGAGATGTTAAACGGGCCGCGGGCTGGCGGGCCGGCCCGTTTAACCCTGTTTTTTTACAGGGTTAGGTCCGAGCATATGGCGGCCCGTATAAAACCGGATCTTTTTGGCCCGGACCGGTTAGCCCGCGGGCTAAACGGGCTAGCCCGCCGGTTAACCGGGTTGGCCCTGTAGTCCGTTTTTTTTTTATTAAATTAAATAATTAATATATAATATAAGTTAATTAAATTGGAAAGTGATTGTAGGCTGTGGAGGTGTGGGCCTGTGTACTGTGGCTGTAGGCTGGCCTGATTTCTCCTCACTTGTGTTACGTAATTGTAAACTTTATTAATTATATTTTTATTAATTATTAATTACTAATTCATTATTAACTAATAACTTAACTACATATTAAAATAGAAAATAAGTAAATAAGTTAGATCTCAATTAATTCAAAACTTTTAGGGATGTGTGAACTTTAGTTATTAAATTATTAGTTCTATTTTATATTAAATTTTAAATTTGTGAAAAAATTTACCCCGAGCCCGTTAGTGGCCCGTTTAGCCCGCGGACTGCTAGGGTTAGGGTTAGGTCCGAGCATATAGCGGCCCGTTAAGGATGAACCGCTAAGGCCCGGGACCGTTTAGGCCCGGAGCCCTGTAGGGTTAGGGCCAGCCCGTTTAACATCTCTAGTTGAGTGGTGTGGGATAACTAGATGATAAGTTTTGTGGACTATATGAATAAAAATGAATAGAAAATATTGAAGTGGATAAAATAAATATTTTGATACTATTTATTTCTTTTAGGATTAGAACTACGAATTACTCATTCTCTTGGCTGTAATTTTTACACATTCTTTTTACTCATTCACTTGGCTGTAACGAGTATTTTGCTCTTATATTGTGTAAAAAAATATTAATTTTTGTAAAATTACATAAATACTAGTAAAAAAATACTCCCTCCGTCCAACTATAAGTTGCTCATGTTGTCATTTTCGTCTGTCCCATTATATGTTGATCATTTTCTTTTTACTTTTTTTTTAAAACTACTATTCACTTATTTATTATTATTTTCAATATTTTTTACACTATTTTCATTACTTTTTCACTTTTCTCTATCACATCACTTATACTTTTTCACTTTTTCCATCACATCACTCATACCTTTTCACTTTTACCTTAATTTGTGTGCCCAAAAGCAACGAACAACTTATAGCGGGACGGAGGAAGTAACATTTAGACTGATATTAATACACATTTTATATTTCAGTAATATACAATTACCTATATAGTAGCACAACTTGAGCAAAAAAACCTAAATTACTTTTGTACGAAAATTTAGAGAAAACTCACCAAATTTGGCCCCACCCTATCATAATCCACAAATTTTTTTATTGTAAATTGTTTTATAAATTTTATGCTCTAAGAATATTATATACAATTTGCGTTTACCGAATGGTGGTTAATATATTTGTTTTAACATTTGTTATGTCATATGATGATATTCCATGTTTGATGATAATTATCTTCATTAACTAATTTTTCTTTCCCTTTTCATGGGCCACTGTTTATTATAGAAAATCTTTAAGGCAGATAGCTACAATTATTCCAATTTATTATTATTATTATTATTATTATTATTATTATTATTATTATTATTATTATTATTATTATTATTATCATTCCTTTATTTCACTTTTGCAAGCGATACTTGGCTGGCACAAATTTGCACCAATATTCTCTCTTATTAATTATTTGGATTTTGTATTTGCAATTTGAATTTGACTATTGTATTCCAACAATTTTGTGGTCCTCCACCTGACCACCTCTTTAATTCGCCATCTCCACAACGCCATATTAATTTGATTTATGAACTATGTTTTTAGATTTCGAAATTTAAATTTGAATTATTTTTTCTTAGAATTCAATTTTTTTTAAATCAATTAATCAATTTTTACGAATATCATTAATGTAACTATGATTTTTTAAATCTTCAAACTTCTTTTATTTTACATTTTCAAACTTTTACAACTTTCAAACATATCATGCCCTTAATTTTTAGAAGATGGAGAATTTATTTAATTAGATTGAAAGGAATAAGGGGTTTGTAAGGATGAAAATTAGATTAGGAAGTTTATTTGATCCTCGAGATAAGATGTGGTCCAATTTGACAATGTTCTTAATATATATATATATATATATATATATATATATATAATTAACTTGATAATATCAGATATTCTTACAAAATTGAACTTAAATATTCTATCAAAAAGCTTTATCATATACAAATTTCAAAATAAATACATATCATTAAAATTTATCAGGAATTTTCAAAACAAATTTCTACCTTTCTACATACTTTTGATTTTTTGGGAACATGAATCATGATATTATATACAAGAGTTTTTCTCTTCTTAATTTCTTTTGGATCAAAACAAGTAATGTAAATATTACTTTGTGTAAGTTACTAGCTTTGCATGCATTTAATTTGGAGACATAAACTCTTAAACATATACACGCGTTTTAAAATTACACATATTTTATCCCCATATTTGTGTTCTTATATCTCATTTTTTAGAAATTCATTTTTACTTTTGGCAAATCTTTTGATAAATTCAACCTTTTCTTTTTATAATCACCACAAAAAAATACAGGAATAAAGAGGGAATTAAAGAGGGGAGGAGGGTTAGAGAGGGAGTTAAAGAGGGAACAAGACCCTCGCCCAGGAAGGGCTCGCTAGAGTAGCCCTCGCCTCGGCCCTCGCTAATTAGCAAGGGTAGGCACCCTCGGGAAAATGGCGAGGGTTTCCGCTCGCAAAACGGCGAGGGTCCACCGCTCGGGAGTTTGGCGAGGGTAAGGCGCTCGGGAAAAAGGCGAGGGAAGGTGCTCAGGAAATTGGCGAGGGCAGGTGCTCTCAAAATGGCGAGGGTTCAAACCCTCGCGGAACTTAGCGAGGGAAAATCCGTCGGAATCTCTAACGAGGGTTAACCCTTGTAAATTGGCGAGCGTTTATTTCCGTCGCAAATCGGCGAGGGTTTAACCCTCGCTGATTTCAAATATACAAAAAAATAATAATTTCGCGGGTTTAACCCGCGGACCGACCCGACCTGGGACCGACCCGACCCGCGAATCTGGAAGCATTTTCGCAAATTTCGTATGAGAGGGGGTTTGAACCCGTGACCTCTCTAATGTATGTTTATGTGCCTTGCCACTTGGACAAGTTATATTTCTTGTTCCAAACTTCATTTTAAATATATATATACAATATATATACTTTTTATTTTAACTAATAAGTTTTATATATATTTACTTTATTATTATTATATTATGTAATTATACTAATCTAATTAAAATCATTATAAACATTAATGTAACTCATTTAATATGATAAATTATTAAATAATTCATTAATTTAATTTATGAAATTCCAAACCAATCATGTTTTAAATGAAATTATGGCCTAAATATTAATAATGAAACTTCATTTCACTTATGAAACTATTACACACAAAATTGATCTCTATCTAAATTTTTCCTAATTTAATCAAAACTTCATTTCAATTATGAAATTCATGGTTTTGGTCTTGAATCTAATTAAAATAGAAATCATGAAAAAAAATATTAGTGTCTAATCATCCATCATCATTAACAAATATTAGTATCTAATCATCCACCAACATACGTCCACAAAGTCAAATAATTCAAAATAGTCAAAGTTCAAAATATATAATTCAAAGCATACACATCAAATAGAATCAACGTCTAGGTCCCTTCCCATGTCTACGGTGTCCTTGAGAGTCATGCTGTGAGTTAGAATCACGTCTACGTCTACCTTGAGAGTCCTGTGGTGAGTGAGAATCATGCGGTGAGTGAGCATCATCGGGTTGATTGTCGGTGGGACGCTGCTGATCCTGCATATAGTTCATTAATTGTTCCTGCAGTTGTGCTTGCACTTGTCTCTGCCACTCCTGATGCTCCGCCAACTCCTGTGCCCTCATCTCAGCTACTTTTGTAGCTACTCTCTCATCCACAGTTCTATTGAAGCGCTCCATATCAACATCACTATAAGCTCCGATGAGCGTACCAGCTGATGTCCCACCGGGCCCAGAAACAATGCGCCTCGACTTGCCTAGCTGTCCCAATCCACGTATGTGACCGTGCTTTTTTCCAAATTTCTTCACGTATAGCTGAGACAAGTCTGGAGGCTCCAATTGATCTTCTCCGGCCTCTTCATTCTGGGTGGTCATTTCCTGTGCTTCATTCTGTACTTCTTGTTGCACAAGATTTTTTTATGTAATGTATTATAATGTACAAGATTTATATAAAATAAAATAATGTAATGTATAATGAAAAATCTTACCAAAGTCTGAGATATGTGGCCATAAGTATAACCATCTGGCCCATAATAGTGGAAGTGCTCCACTATTTCCCACTTAGTAGCTGGTCGTCCCATTTTATTCTCCTATGTATTTTTTTAAAGATTATAATTAACTAAAACATGGTATGATCATAATTAAAAATTATAATTAAAAAAATTACTTACAATTTCCAAAGCAACTTTGGCTGCTCCATGGGAACCACCCTTATGGCGAGAGATGCCAGTACCTGGGCCTCCCTGCTCCGACAGACGATTCTTTCGACATTGTTCAGACCTTGCCTTCACATCCTCCCTCTCCCAATACGCGACCAGTGCCTTCCAAATGGCAGAATCCCACGATGGCTTTTTCCGTTTCAACTTCCACCTTGTTTGCGCCCTATTCAGCATGTCCACATAGCGTTCGGCGGCCCTTCGAACAAAATGCTCGTAAACAAGATGTGAGGGTACAGTGGAAGGATCCCACGTAGTCTCCTTCTGCAGTACAAATTGAACATTATTAAATGTACTTAAGTCAATTACTTAAATGTACAAAATGAATATTATTAAATGTACATACCATGAACATGTCCCACCACTCCCTCAACCGTTGTGGGCTTACCAACTTGAAAGTATAAGCGTCATACTCCATGTGACTGTACATGATGCGTGTACATAACCTGGACACATCTTGTGAGGGCATCAACCTGAAATAATAATAAATACCTAGTAAAATTACAAACAATATATGTATATAATTCAACAATTATGAATTCAACGTACGTGCCCTTGTAGAAAGATAACTCTATTTAGCTGTGTCCTTAGTTTTCCCTTCAACATTCATCACTGTGTAGAAAAGATTGTCGAATACATTTTTCTCAATGTGCATTACATCCAAATTATGTCTGATCAACAAGGTACCCCAACAAGGCAAATCCCAAAGAATACTTTTCTTCTTCCAACCACCATCCAATCCTTTATTGTGAGCATCAGCACCCTCTTCTGTTACTTTTCGACATCCAATCCAATCTATTTCTTGCAAGATAGACTCACCTGTTCGAATGGGAGGTGGGTCATCTGTGATTACTCTTCCCTTCAAGAATGCATTCTTATTCTTTCTGTATGAATGATGTCTAGGTAAAAACTTGCGGTGATTATCAAACCAAGACTGTATTTTACTGTGGCTAAGTGTGAAAGCATCAGTGTATTTCGGACATGCATCGTTCAAATTCGTGAAGTCGATACATAATCTCCATGATCCATTTGGTTTCTTCACCAAAACAGCATTGGCCACCCATTGAGGTTCATCTTTAGCCTGCTCGATTAACTTATTATCAAGCAATTTCTTCACTTCCTCAGCTAGAGCAGCATATTTTTCTGGGCCAAACTTTCGACGCTTTTGTGAGACTGGCTTTCTTGACGGATCGATTTTGAGGTGATGACATGCATGCTTAGGATCAATCCCAACCATGTCTTGGTGAGACCAAGCAAAAACATCAATATTGCTTTTGAGGAACTCAATAACATGATCCTTCATATCCACTGGAATTCGAGATCCAATCAAAACTTCGAGATCTGGTCGTGTTGGATCAACAGGAATATGCTCAAGTGCTTCCACTGGTGCAGCTCTCTTCAGTTTCCTTGGATCTTTTATCTCATGTCGGGGATCAAGGTCGAAGGTCAATGGCTCAAATCCCAGTCTTGGTTCCAAATCTTCACTTAATTGGTCTTCATTTGGACAATCTTTACTTGAACACTCGTCCTTGCAGATTGTGTATTGTGCCACTTCCTGATCGATGCCCATTGGGACTTGATGTTCAAGTTCATTGGGGTCGACATCCATCTCGATGGACATAGCTTGCTCTTGCTCCTCGATGTTCCCAATATTCTAAAATTTAGAAAATAAAGTATAATCTAAATACACATTGGGATAGTTCACACATTTCTTTGCCATTATTTGGTCACCTTTAATGGTGCCGACCACACCTTCAATGGTGGGAAACTTGATACAATAAAAGTATGAGGACGCTACAACCTCAAATGATTCAAGAAAAGGACGACCTAAGAAGCCATTATAAACATTTGGCAGGTCGACTATTACAAATTCTATGGGCCTAGTGATCCTCACTTTATCATTTTTATAGCAGATGAGCTCCACAACAAGCTTGATTCTCCCATAAGCGGTCACTGCAGTATCTCCGAACCCCTTGAGTATAGTGTTGTATGGCTTGATATAACTCGTGAGGTTGCCCATTTGATCGAGAGCAGATTTGAATATGATATTGCAGAAACATCCGTTATCAACGAGGATGCGACTCACATTCATACCCAGGATTTTAGTTGAAATGACTAGTGCGTCATTCTTTGGGTACAACAGCCCTTCCCTATCCTCGTTTGAGAATGTAAGCACACAACTTTTGGAGATGTTTGGCTCTGGGAGCGCAATAAGATTTACCTCATTGAGTGCTCTTATTTCTTCCTTTCTTTTTCTGTTTGAAGTAGTAATCACCGGAGTAAGTCCCCCCACAGCTCCACCAGGTTGGATCATATGCACATGTCCGCCAGCTCGAATTGGGGGCTCCTCCCCAAAAGAATCCTCATCTTCAACCTCTAAATTGGCAACTTCTGCTTGTTGATGAGGTGGAGGTCGGTTTTCTCGTTCTCTCTTCAAAGTGACTTGATCGGCCGCATCTCGCCTAGGTACTGGTCGTTTGACAAACTCATTCAACTTCCCTTCCTCAAACAGCTTCCATAGTTGTCTTAAGAGATCACGACACCTGCTTGTATTATGTCCAGGACTATCGTGATAGGCGCAGAATTGTTTGTTATTAGGCTGACGTGGTACATTCCGAATTGGTTGAGGAGGTTCGAGCAAATTCTTACCTTTGATGGCATTGAAGATATATGCTGGAGTTTGGTTGAACTTCTCCACTATACTCACTTCTTCACCGGCATCGAACCTTTTAAAGGTTCCTGGCATTTTGGAGGTCCGACCGCCATTCTTCTTCTTGAAAGATGATGGCTTTACTTGTTTTTCCTCTTCCTTAACCTCTCCCAACCTTTGGGCTAACAATTTCTGACGATTTATGAGCTCGCCTACTCGTCTCTTACACTCCGCATAAGTTGTTGGGAGGTCCTTAGTAAGACTACGGAACATGGGAGAGTCTCCCCTAAATTCTCCCAGCAAAGAATGAAGTGCTAGTTCGTCACTTATAGGTTCACCGCCAAGGATAATTTCATCGATCCTATCAATATATTCCTCACCCCCTCATTCTTTTGCTGCCTTACCCTCATCAGACGATGGCGGCTTTCTGGCTTGTTAATTTTAGCAGCAAAATATGATACAAATTTCTCCCCAAGTTCAGAAAAACTGTGGATGGAGCGGGGAGCAAGACTCACATACCATTTATGGGCTAGTTCACCCAATGTGAGAGGAAATTATCGGCATTTCGTAGCGTCTGTTGTACCTCGACCGGTCATGTATATCCTATACTTGGAGAGATGGGTCTCCGGATCAGTCTTTCCCTCATAGAGGGGGGCTTGCAAAGGAGTAATTTTTGCTTGCACAGGGGATTCTTCTAGCTTAATGGCCAAAGGCTCATTGTCCGAGCTTAATCGTTTATGGTTATTTCCTCTTGATTCCACTTTTCCCTCCACTTCATCTAGCCTTTTCTGTAAGGCTTGCAAAAGGGATTGTTGGCTATCTTGCACAGCCGCTGGTCTTACCTGTCCAATTGCAGGTTCTTGGTAAGCATAGTGAGGATAACCCCCTGGGCCCAATCGATCATGGACCGAAATACGGGGCTGATCACGCTTAAGCAATGTGCTTTGTGCAAAACTTATTTGTTGTCTGGCAGAGTTTCCAGGTCCAACGTTTCTTGAGTATGATATTTGCATAGGAGTATAATTAGAGGACCGAGTTAATGACTCTGGAAGAGAAGAAACGTGTGGTATTTTTCGGTTGGCAGGCCATGAAGATGATCTTTTGGAGAAATCCGAACCAAGTCGATTAAAAACCGAACGAGATTCGGATTCGGTAGCCTGCACATGACTTTTCCCTTGGTGCTCCTCCACCCTTCTTATTTTGTTTTGGCGAAAGTTGTAGTTTTTCTTAGGAGCAGAGGATGAAGCCCGTGCTGCTCTCATTTCCTTGGCTTTTTTCTGGAGTTCCCAGACAAGCGTGTCCACTTGCTCGGGAGATTCAAAATTTTGCATGGGAATAGGCGCTAACTCCCTTGTCCGATGCCCGAGTGTAGACTGGGCATGCTCAGCCATTGGGGCTTGGTCCGGAGTGTGTGTATTTCTCACAGATGAATTTCCTCTCAGATGAGCCGTGGAGTATCCACCAGAAGTGTTGGGGAGACTAGCACGGGTTGTAGCGGCAGCCTTTGATTTTGTCATTCTAACGACGAGTTGGAGAAGATATTCGAAACAACAACTTCGAAGATAGCCTTCAAAAATTTCTTAGAGACTTGAGGATTTGAAGATGAACTTCAAAATCCAAGTCTAAATCCTTAAAATTAGGAGATGTAAGTATTTCGTGGTACCCTCCTTCTAGCGCCAATTGTTATTACCTGATGAATTTTCTATGTGGCTCTGATCAGGATAACAAAAATATGTTATTTATGAAATAACGGTTATGTAATAAACGTAAAATAACGCAGAGATTTGCCTAGGTCTTGTCTTACAAGAGCTAGGACTTTAAGTGTAGTCTTTTTATTATCAAGAATTTCGGATCTTTACAATGATGGCCTTAAAGCCATATTTATAGATGATCTCAAATATGGTACGTGCACCGGTGCTATCAAGCTAAATTGGTCAACTATACCGTTACTTATGCTATTTCAGGAAGTATTCTCTCCATCAATGGAAGCTTCCCTTGTATGCAAATTAAGTGATTCTAATTATGCCATAAATTATGCATAATGACTATAATTCCTCTTGTAAGAGTTGACCATGAGTTTGCTTGTGCCCGTAGGTGCTTAGCTTGCTCGTGCTTGTAGGTGCTTGATTCGCTCGTGCACATAGGTGCTCGACTTGCTCTTGCTTGTAGGTGCTCGACTTGCTCGTGCATGTAAATGCTCGACTTGCTCGTGCCCGCAGATCCTGATCCTGCACGTGCTTATAATTGTGGGCTTTGTTTATGCTCGCACTCCAAGTTCTCTTGTATTGGATTTGGGCCTCGTCTGATTATTTATGAGCTCGGGCCCATTGTAATAATCGTACCACAACATGCTCCACTATTTCCCACTCAGTAGCTGGTCATCCCATTTTATTCTCCTATGTATTTTTTTAAAGATTATAATTAACTAAAACATGGTATGATCATAATTAAAAATTATAATTAAAAAAATTACTTACAATTTCCAAAGCAACCTGGGCTGCTCCATGGGAACCACCCTTATGGCGAGAGATGCCAGTACCTGGGCCTCCCTGCTCCGACAGACGATTCTTTCGACATTGTTCAGACCTTGCCTTCACATCCTCCCTCTCCCAATACGCGACCAGTGCCTTCCAAATGGCAGAATCCCACGATGGCTTTTTCCGTTTCAACTTCCACCTTGTTTGCGCCCTATTCAGCATGTCCACATAGCGTTCGGCTGCCCTTCGAACAAAATGCTCGTAGACAAGCTGTGAGGGTACAGTGGAAGGATCCCACGTAGTCTCCTTCTGCAGTACAAATTGAACATTATTAAATGTACTTAAGTCAATTACTTAAATGTACAAAGTGAATATTATTAAATGTACATACCATGAACATGTCCCACCACTCCCTCAACCGTTGTGGGCTTACCAACTTGAAAGTATAAGAGTCATACTCCATGTGACTGTACATGATGCGTGTACATAACCTGGCCACATCTTGTGAGGGCATCAACCTGAAAAAGTAATAAATACCTAGTGTTGATAGAATTTGTTAATCGATGTTTGTTTATGTGGCTTTACAACATATTAATCCTATCAAACAATAATCTTTGAATTAATGTTCTTGGGGAGGGAGAGTAGAGAGTTTAGAGAGAGAAATATTACAGTAGGGATTGTATTAATTTTCAGAATTCTGTGAATAGTATAAGAGAGGTCTTATTTGTAGGTGTGTGAGTGTGAGACGGCACCTTACGAGCCTATGTGGCTTTCGGTGTTGACGAGGGTTCTTTACCCTCGTCTTGGTCTCTCACACTGCTTCCTTTATCATGCCTCATCCTACTACTATGCCTTAGGCTAGATGGGCCTCATTAAAAACCTCGCCGTAAACTACCCTTGTGGATAAACCGGACGGAGGGAAAAAGAGTGCAACCATCGGGACCTAACAGGCTACAAGACGAGCTCCTGGTTGAGCTTACGGGCGAGCTCCAACGCCTTGTGTGATTTTCTGGGTGCCATGCGATGACGGACCTGGGCGAAGTCCTCGTGGGGGTAGGGGCAAGCCTCTTGGGCGAGCAGCGTGGGCGAGCTGCCCCAAGGTGGGCGAGCTCCGGACCTCCGTGGATCCAGGCGGGTCCTGGCGACCTGCCAAACCTTGGCGATTGTTCATATACTAATTACATTAGTTCGCCAATCCAACATTTGCCCCCCAGCTCGCATGTGTCATGACCTCGTCAAATGTGCAGGCGAGCTGTAGAACTTGAAATTCGGCGAACTATCTCTGGGTGATTGCCGAGCTATGAGGCGAGCTCGGTGAGGGCAGTTATCCCTGGTCGTGGTGGTGCGGGAATCCAGGGGTCATGCACGCCTTTTGAGACCTCGGTTCCCGCTCACAATCACACCAACTTTCAAATTTCTTGCAAACAGGTCCCTGTATTTGTGAATATTGCACCTCGCCCCGACGTCTATAAATAGGGGGAAATGAATTCATTTTCTCACTTCTTGCATTTTGAATTCTCAGAGCTTTCCCGACGACCGATTTTTCTTGTGCTCGACGGATTTTTGAAGGCTCTTCAAGGTAGGATTCGATTTCTTCTCCCTTCTCTTCTATCTTTTATTTGATTTTTCTGTTGTTTCTTCCGGATTACGGGGTTTTGGACCGTGGATTGCACCGAGAAACTTTACATTTCCCTGACTCTTGGATTACTAGACTTTGGACTTTGGGACCTTTGAACTCCTCTGAGACCATGTCGACACGCTCTTCGAGTAGAACCCTGTCGGACCGGAATCCTGATAAACGGCCCATAATTGAGGATGAGCCACCTCGGGTTTCATACGTGGAGATCGGCTCCAGCTCCGAGGCGACCTTGGTAGCCCGCCAGGTCTCCGGCGAGCCGCTTGGTGAACTACCTGGCGAGCTACGTCCCGATCCGGAGGAAGGAGCCTCCAGTTCCGTGTACCGTGAGGTATGGGAGGAAGGTGGCGAGGTCGCCCGAGAGGAAAGAGTTGCCAGTGGCAACGAGGGACCCGAGGAGGTTGAGAAGGGCGCCGCCGAGGTCGGTGAGGAGGGTGGCGAGCTGGAGGAGGTCACACTCGAATGGTTCCGCCGCATCAGTTTTCCCGAACCTCAGCTGGTTGAGTACCAGGTCCCCGCCCAGGTGGCTCACCCATTTGATTGGAACGAGTATGTCGCCGAGTACGCGGCGAGCTTCCCTTGTCCGAATCGGGTACCTCACGCTGACCCCGCCGACCTGGAAGAAGTCGTCCCTTCTGAGTATAAGACTGGCGAGGTGGTGAGCCTTATCGATGAATGCGACCTGCCTATTATACGCAGGGAGTATCGCATCCCACTGGATATATTTATGTATGCCCCGATGAAGGATGAGCAGGCCGACGCACCTCCTGAGGGGATGACTGCCTTGAACGTAGATGTCCTGAGGGCCGGGCTTACTTTGCCGCTGCACCCGATCCTTGGCCAATACCTTGCTGACAATAATCTGGCCATCACCCAGCTCACACCGAATGCATGGAGCAACCTCCTCGCCGCCCTGTCTGTTTTTGGGTTGGAGGGTTATGAGAACGCGACAACCTCGGCAGACCTGGGCGAGCTCTTCGCCATGACCAAGCGGGCGCAGGACGGCGCGGGGTATTATTACCTGAAAGCTCGTCCAGGGGAGAAATTTCTTGGGAAACTGCCCAATAAAGTCCGTGAATGGAAGAAGCAGTTTTTCTTCATCGGTGGAGATTGGCGAGCCTCCAGCACGTATCATGGACGGGGTGACCGTATTCCCACCCCAGGGGGATATGGGGAAGCCAGCAGTAGGTCGCTTATTTCGGTGTGCGTGGGTTGAATTAGATATACTAATTCTAATTTCCTTTCCTTTTGCAGTTCCGAAGCGACACAAATCCAGCCGGGGCAGGCCTAAAGTGTCGGAGCAGTTCGACGTGGTGCGCGCCATTTGCTGTTTGAGAAGCGAGAAGGACAGACAGGTCGCCCATCTGTGCGCGCACCATTGCCTGCGGCTCGCCGGGCTCCTCACACTACCGCACCACCTTGACATCCAAGGTCCCGAGCTCCCAGGTCTAACTCTTTGCAGCTCGCTTATGGGGGGTAGCTCGTCCATCATGCTGACATTTGTATTTTTTGTGCAGGTGGTAGCTTCGTTGCCATCCCGATCGCTGAGATCCCCGAGGCCTATCAACTCGTGAAAGAGCGATTTGAGATGGGCCCACCTCGCCCCAATAGACTCGCCCCGTCGTCTGTGCTCGCGCTGGAGGCGAGCAAGAAGGCAGAGCTCGCCTCCAAAAAGGGTGAGGTACGTGGGTCGGGAACCCAACAGGAGAGAGCCAGGGCTCCTGATAAGTCCAAGGCATCGGAGGTCGCCCGGGCCGGGCGAGGTGGAGGACGAGCTGTTGCCCCCTCCTAGCGAGGTCGAGAAAAGAGGGGGGCCCAAGGTGGTGGTGGCTCCCGAGCTGGCGGGGAGGATACTCCGGCTCGCAAAAGAACGAGATACACTGGTCTGGTCGACGAGGAGTCCGATCGGGCTGAGAGGACCTCGGCGAGGTCAGGACAGGGGGCTCTGTCCAATCCGCCGCCCCGCTGGCGGCCACGCCCATTCGGAGTCCGCCCCTTTCGCCTTCTCCGTTCGGGGTGCAAACCACCGATGACACGTTACTGGGTTGGGATCCTGACCGAGCTCAGTAAGTAGCTCGCCCAATTGACCTTCATTGCCTTTCAATCTTTTATTTTTCTAACAATTTTCATCTGTTTTGATCTTGCAGTTATGCTCCAATCACCTTCCCGAACCGCCACGAGGTTCTGCATGCCTTTGAGCGATCTCGCTCTCTCACTTCGATGCGGAATCTCCCTCCGGGCATAGCCCGGGATGCTGTGAGCGAGATGCCTAGGCATTGGACGACCCCGTTGGTGGCGAGCATTAACAGTCAGGACCTGAGGGAGAACCTCCTTCTCTCGGGCCACTATGCGAGTAGATTGGTGCTCGCCAATCAAAAGGCCCTCGAGCAGGTCGCCGAGTTAGAGGCGGGTCGCTCCGAAAGGAACAAGCGGATGCTGGCGCTGGCGGACTCCACTGACAAAGCGAAGAAACAGGCGCAGCTCGTCGAGGAACGGGCCGAGGCATCGCTGGCCGCTGAGCAAAGCGCCCTTCAGCAGCTCGAGACCGTCCAACGCCGGCTCGCCCGGCTCGAGGAGGAGACTGAGGCAAGGATAAGGGCGAAGGAAGAGGAGCTCGCCACCCAGCTCACCCAGGAGGTCGGCAGCCACGGGATTACAAAGAAAGACCTCGCACTGCAGCGGGGTCTGGTGAAGAGCTCCAACGCCGAGTGCGAGAGGCTAAGGGCCGAATTGGAGGCGAAGGCCCTTGAGGCCGCCGAACTACGCAACAGTGCTGCCTCCTCGGCCGATTTGGTAGCTGCAAGAGCCGAGGCCTCGGATCGGGGCTTCGTGCAATGTTACGCCGAGGTTCTAAGGGCCCTCTGGTGGGCGCGAGCCCATCATGATGATGAGGTAAAGGCGGTAGTGGGCGAGTTTAAAGAATGCTTGGACAGGGTCCCCTTCCCTGATGATGCCGAGCTGGATATTGGCGACCTCCCCGAACTTGGAATTCCACTGGATTTTGTTCCGGCACGATTCAAGATCATCAATACTATCCCAGTGCCGGAACTAAATCTGGGCGAAACGGAGGTAGCCGACCAAGAGGAGCGGACTCCGCCCACTATGGAGCAACTCCAAGAGGCGTGTGGGGATGCCATGCTAAATCTGGGCGAGTTCAATGCCAGCGGGCTTACTGGCAACATCACTTCAGAGGCCGAACTTGCCCTTCCTGGTGCCCAGGTCGCCCCTATCCCCACCGAGGTCGCCTCCGCCCCTGCTGATGCCCCCGAGACTTAGGCATTTCCTTGCTTTCTTAGACTAGCTTTTACTTTCCAAGTTGTAGTAGGTCGTCGGGTTGCGGAGCTCGCCCAGAAGGGGCTCTATTTTTGTAGTCTTTACTTTTTGTCCAAGTAGATTTAGCTCGCTGGGCACGTGCAGCTCGCCCAGAAGGAGCTTTTTGTAATTCAAAGACGGCTAGCTGGTCGGCCTTTGTGGCCAGCACCACTACTCATACTTAGGATTTTTTCAAGTATATTTTTGGCTTGAAAATCTCTTAAGTATCCTTTTGAATATAAGTCGAGCATTTTTTGTCCAACTTTTTTCATTTATGTTTCTGCGCTTTTACGTTATAATTTCTTAAAATAGCTCGTTCTTGTT
Organism: Prunella vulgaris; assembly: GCA_026898435.1. NCBI lineage: Eukaryota > Viridiplantae > Streptophyta > Magnoliopsida > Lamiales > Lamiaceae > Prunella > Prunella vulgaris. Next base: position 183,533 of record JAPKLY010000674.1, read on the forward strand.
TATTTCCCTGGTACATAATTGTTTGTCTTATTCTACTTTGAGAAGTGAATCGTTCATTTTACGTCACTTTCGACTACGAATTGTACCTCTGTTTTGAGAGTGCGTATTCTTCGTCTTATGCCACTTAGGGCCGCGAATCGTTCGTCTTAGGCCACTTAGGGCGGCGAACTGCACTTCGATTGATTCACGTTGGGCCATTGGGTTTCATGAACCTTGCCTTAGACGTTTCTGTCTTTTTCGCGAATTTTTCTAACTTGTGGCAGTAGGTGCTTAGCAACCCTTTAAGAAGGGTACCTTCGCGACCTTGGGCACTTTGGCCTTTGCCTTCGAGCTATTTAATTACAACGTTTGGGACCTTGGTCCTTGGTCCTTGCGCATTGCAATTTTTTTATTTTTTTTAGCAAGTGAGTGAGCTGGGTTTGGCGAGCTACCAGGAGTAGTGGGCGACCAAGTGCAGCTCGCCTGGTTGGGGAGCTGCGCAGGTCCAAACACTTGGGAATTTTTCTGAATTTTTTCAGCAACGTAATTTACATCGGTTGCCATCTACATTTCTGCCAACCTTCGACTAGTCTATTACAGAATTCTAGTCTATTGGTAGAACTTTTTTAGATGTGCCGAACTCCAGGTGTATGACGAAGCTTTGCCTTTTGCGTTTTCTAGATCATAGGTACCGTTCGGCCAGGCTGCAGTGACCTGGAATGGTCCTTCCCAATTTGAACCGAATACACCTGGTGGGGTCATCAATTTCTTTTTCAACACCAGGTCTCCGACCTTGAACTTTCGGTCTCCGACCTGAGAGTTGTAATATTTTTCCGCTCTGCGCTTGTAGGTGGCGTTTTTCATTTCTGATGAAGCCCTGGTCTCTTCGATCAGATCTTTTTCTACTGCCAAGGCTTCATCATTCTTTTCTTCATCATATCCCACCACTTTCCAAGTCTTGTTCTGGACTTCTACCGGGACCACGGCTTCAGTCCCGAAGGCTAGGGCAAATGGGGTCTCCCCGGTGCTGGCCCTATAGGAAGTTCTATAGGACCATAGGACCTCCGGGAGTTCGTCTGCCCAGCTCCCCTTCTTTTCTTCGAGGCGGAGCTTCAGTATGTGTTTCAGGATCTTGTTCACCGCCTCGACTTGGCCATTCGACTGGGGGTGATACGGAGTTGAGTAGTGCTTCTTGATGTTCCATGAACTGCAGAAGTCCCTCAACTTCTGTCCGTCGAACTGCCTTCCATTATCAGTGATGACCGACTGCGGGAGTCCAAACTTGCAGATCAGGTTTTTCCAAATGAAGCCAATCATCCTTTCTTGGGTTATGGTTGTGAGAGCTTCGGCCTCAGCCCACTTAGTGTAGTAGTCTACTGCTACAACAGCAAACTTTACACCGCCTCTACCAGGTGGAAATGGGCCGATCAAGTCGATACCCCATTTCGCGAAAGGCCATGGGCTGAAAACTGACTTAAGCTGGTTGGCTGGGGAGTGGATGTTAGGTGCGAAAAGTTGGTACTTTCGGCACCTTCGAGCGAAACTGATGGCATCTTTGCGAAGAGTGGGCCAGTAGTAGCCTTGTCTGATCGTTTTATATGCCAATGCTTGCCCCCCAGCGTGACTCCCATTAATCCCTTCGTGAATTTCCTCTAACACTTCGGACCCCTGCTTCTTAGTTAGGCATTTGAGTAGGGGTAGAGAGAATCCACGTTTATAGAGCTGTCCATCCAGCAGCGTATATCTGGCAACTTGCTTTACTAACCGGCTAGCTTCCCAGGCGTCCACGGGGGTTGTTCCGTCTGCTAAGTATTTTCGGATTGGAGTGCACCAATCTCCACCATCTTCACTATCCTCCTGCCCCCCACTCGAGGTCTGATTTATCTTGTAATCGGACGTCGAGGGGTTTTTCAGTGTGGTGATCACAACCTCCGTGAATTCAGCTTCGCCGTTGCTAGTAGCTAGCCGGGCTAGAGCATCTGCTTGTGTGTTTTCTAGCCGCGGTATTTGATTGATGTAAACTTGTGTAAACATCGAGATCAAATGTGCGGCTATCTTTTGGTAGATCATCATCTGCTGGTCTTTTGCCTCATATTCCCCCCGGACTTGGGATATTATTAGCTGGGAATCTCCGAAAACTTGAAGATTGGTTGCCCCCATAGCTAATGATAGCCTAAGTCCTGCTATCAACGCTTCATACTCCGCCTCATTGTTGGTTGCTCGAAAGTTGAACCGAATTACGGAGGTGAAGACTTATCTGTCTGGGCTGATCAGGACCACGCCGGCGCCTGCTGCCATGCTAGTTGATGACCCGTCCACGTAGAGATGCCACGGAGCTATACGCCCCCTCGTCAGATCTTGTGGGAAAGTTAGCTCGATGATGAAGTCGGCCAGTGCTTGTCCCTTGATCGCTGTTCGGGGTGCGTAGGTTATACCGTATTGGCTAATCTCCAGCTACCATTTCAGCAGGCGTCCGGCAGTGTCTGGGCGCTGTAGTATTTGACGCAGTGGGAACGTTGTCAGCACCTCTACAGGATGGTCAAAGAAGTATGGCCTCAATTTTCTAACACTCATCACCAGTGCATACGCCAGCTTCTCTATTGGGGTGTACCGCAACTCAGCTTCATGTAAGACTTGGCTCACGTAGTACACTGGTAGGTGTGTTTTCGCCTCTTCTCGGACCAGGACGGAGCTGATGGCCACCTCCGACGCGGCTAGGTACAGATACAGCTTCTCTCCAGGTATTTGCTTAGACAGAACCTGTGTATCCGCCAGGTATGTTTTGATATCTTCGAAGGCTCGTTGGCATTCATTTGTCCAGACGAAGTGGTTTTTGAGGTGGAGCTTGTTGGCCTTGGCCCTCTCTTTATACCTCCGTCTGTTTGCTTTAATTGCCTAAAAAAATGGACGATTTCTGTCGCCGGACCTGGAGATGAATCTGTTCAGGGCTGCCATGCACCCAGTGAGTCTTTGAATTTTTTGGATGGAGTCGGGTATCCCCATCTCAATTATGCATTGGACCTGTGTTGGGTTGACCTCAATCCCCCGCTGGCTAACTAGGTGCCCCAGGAACTTCCCAGAGTGTACGCCGAAGCTGGTCTTCTTGGGGTTCAACTTCATATTGTAGTGGCGCAGTATGTCGAAGGTCTGTTTCAGGTGGTCCAGGTGGTCCTCCTTTTTCAAACTCTTGACAACTATGTCGTCCACGTACACCTCCATGGATTCGCCAATGTGTTGGTCAAACATTTTGTTCACCAATCTTTGGTAGGTAGCTCTGGCGTTGATGAGTCCGAACGGCATCCTTTCCCAGCAATACATGTTCTTGTTGGTGTAGAACGCCGTGTGTTCCTGGTCATCCGGGTGTAGAGCTATCTGATGATAGCCCGCAAAAGCGTCCATGAATGTCATCATCTCATTACCTGCGGTGTTGTCCACCAACTGGTCAATGTGAGGTAGTGGGAAGTTGTCCTTCGGGCATGCTTTGTTCAGGTCCGTAAAGTCAATGCAGAGTCTCCACGTCCCATTGTGTTTCTTCACCAGGACGGGGTTCGCGACCCACTGCGGACACAAAGCCTCCTTGATGAGCTTGTTGTCTAACAACTTCTCCACCTCAACAGTTAGAGCTGCGTACTTGTCTGGTCCATACTTTCTTCGCTTTTGGCGTACGGGTCTCCTCGTCGGATCTATGTTAAGTCTGTGGCAAGCATGTTCCAACGGGATCCCCGTCATGTCTTCGTGGGACCAGGCAAACACGTCCAGGTTGGTCATTAAGAACAGCTCCATCCTCGACCGGTACGGTTCAGGTAACTCAGAACCGATGGAAAGTTCTAAGTCCCTTTCCGGGTCCACCGGGAGTGCCGTCAACTCCTCCATGGGGGTTGCCTTTCTCTTTTGACTTTTCCATCTCGGGTCGCTGATGAACTCGTCCCACTCCCCTTGTGACATCTGCGCAGGCTCGTGGCCTATGCGCGGTTCGGGGTCATCGGGTTGGCCTTCAGCTTGGGCGAGCTCGTCGGTTGTGAACGCCTCTGGTGGTCTGTCAGCTTGGGATGGTGTGGTGACTTGGGGAGTTGGGTCAACGTCCATGGGTGTTGGTTCTTGACCTCCCGCAGGTCCCCCACCTTGGGCCTCATCAGCTACCTCCATGGGAGTAGGCTGCTGTCCCTGCGCAGCTACCGACCCCTGCGCAGGTCTCAACACTTGGGTTTCTTCCACGTCCTCCATTGGTGTCGGTTGTGTGTCTTGCACAGGTCTATTGCCTTGGTTGATTTCTGACAGATCGCCTACCTCCATCATCTCAGTTTCGACCGAGACGACGTCCAGGATGTTCGGCTCGTTTGTAGGAATCTGTGCGTCCTCTTCAAGGACTTGGACTCGTGTCACCGCTTTTTTGACCTGACCATCTTTCATTTGGAGTAAACACTTTCGGGCCTTTTTCTGGTCACCTTTTATAGTTTCGGCACCCTTTGGAGTTGGGAATTTCAAACAGTAGTAGTAGGTCGAACACGCCACTTTGAATTCATTAATAAATGGACGACCAAGGAACCTGTTGTAGGAGGACTGCTGGTCGACAACTAAGAAATCTATGAGCCTAGTCAATCTCCTTTCGGGGTCCTCAGCCGATACAAGCTGGACGCTCAACCTAACACTACCTAGGGGGACGGTTACAGCTTCTCCGAACCCCACTATCCTAGCATTGCCAGGTTCCAGATACGACTCAAAATCACCTAAAGCATCCAAGTTGGATTTGAAGAGAATGTTGGTGAATGCGCCGGTGTCCACAAGTAGCCTGTGAACTCGGACGTTCATGATGTCGGTGGTTATCACCAACAAGTCATTGTGGGGCATCAGTACCCCCTCCAGGTCCGCTGAAGAGAATGTCAGCTCGTCAGCGAGCTGTGAGACGGACCTGGGGCCGGAGCTGCCTTCCTGGACTTGATTTATGGCCCGGATTTCGGCCTTCCTCTTTCTCCTGGATATGGAGGATCCCCCGTCCTGGAGACCTCCTGCAGCTCCGATCTCCTCCTCAAGAACCAAGAGTTCCCGAGTCGGCTCCATGTTTTGCTGAGGTTGGGGAGGTGCCCTCCGTCTGTGATGGGGACCAGGTTGGTCTGCTTCCTCCTCCTCGTCATCGGAAGTAGCCCTCCTCTCGAACCTCGGTCTCTTAGCTGGGGCCTTCTTCACGAACTCGGCCAATTTCCCCTCCTCGTAAAATTTCCAGAGTTGCTTGAGGAGGTCTCGGCACTCGCTGGTGAAGTGGCCGATGGCCTGATGGTAGGCACAGAATTTGTTGGGGTTGAGCTTCGTGCGGTCCTGGCGGATCCGCCTTGGCTCCTCCAGCATGGCCTTGCCTTGGACGGTAGTGAAGACATGGTCGACGGAGACAATGAGGACCTGGTTGAGCTTTTCTTTGAGCTCGTCTCCCTCGCCAAAGGCCTTTAAGTTCCGGGAAGCTTTGTAGGTGCCCCCGGACTTCTTCCCGTAGGGCTTCCTTTCCTCGTGGGCACCAACTTCTTTCAGTAGTGCCTCCTGCATAGCCACAAACACCCCCGCCTTGTGGCGGAATTCGCTGTAAGTGTTGGGACATGCGAGGTGCATCTCCTTCCAGAGGTCGGTGCCCCTCCTAAGTCCGGCCATCGCTGCGACGACCTAGGTATCTTCGCTTACCGGCTCGCCTTCCAGCAGAATCTTATCGAACCTTTCCAGGTACTGCTGGTCAGTTTCGCTCTCGCCTTGATGGATGTTGGCAAGCCGGTGCTTCTGGGTGAGGTAGGACCCGAACCCAGAGAAGTGGGCCAGGAACTCCCGCGAGAGTTGGCCAAATGAGCAGATTGACCCCGGGGCGAGTGAAGAGAACCAGCGGTGAGCTCGGTCCCCTAGGGTCAGCGAGTAGTTCCGGCACTGGGTGGGGTCGGTGGCGCCGACCGAAATCATGAAATCCGCGTACTTGGCTAGGTGGACTTTTGGGTCCGATTCGCCTTCGTATGCGGACATCACCGGGAATTGAATTTTCTTCTGGACCGGTGCGCGGAGGATGGCATATGCCAATGGAGAGGTGGGGAGAGTCGTGGCGTCAGGTCCGCCAGACTTGGCTGCTACTTGTGCTTGTAGCATTTCAACGGCCTTTTTCAGTGAGGCCAGCTCGTCATCTCGGGTCACCTCCGGTGGAGGGTGCTCAAAGGTCATGCGTCTCGCGGACGCACGTCCCCTAGGTACCTCACTCTGGGGTGACCTCTCAGTGGCGGGCTGGAACTGGCGTCCGCCGTGGGGGCCTAACCGGTCAGTGACGGGCCTCCTCAGCCTTTTGTGGGCTGACCTGCGTGGCTGCTGGTCGGAGTCCCCATGGGACGCAGCTGGGACTGCCGTACGCTCATTTTCTTCGTACCTCGGGCCCAGGAGGCCTTGGAGGACTTCCCTCCTTTGAGATTGGTGGGTGCCAGATGCCCCGGTGTAGGCCGACTCCCTTCCAGTGTAAGGAACGGGACCCTCCTCCACCATTTTGGCTTTGCCGGTCCTCTCCCTGCGCTGGCGAGCTTGTGCCGAGCTCACCTCCTGCTCGGTGGGGAGTACGCTGTAGTCCCCCCTGGTTTGGGTGCCCTGAGTGGGCCTGATCTGCTCCCTGGTTTCGGCGGCTGGAGCTCGCCTGGGTACTAGGGTGAGCTCGTCCTGCTATCGCTGCTGCAACCTTTGTAGGGTCACGATGGTGCGTTGGAGCTCGTCAGGATTGCTGACCAGGTCCCTCAGAGCGGGGGCCAAGTCTTCCTGGGTCACCGCAATTCGCGGAGGTCGCGGAGCTGCGGTGCTCTTCTGGGGAGGTGGTTGTGATGTCTCCACCACCTGGCGTGAGGTCTCCACCTCGGCCTGGTTTTGATCGCCCCCTTTAGACCTTCCCGCAGCTGCGGAGGCCTGTCCCTTGGTGGAGGTCGCCGGAGTGGTGGAGGTCGTCGGAGTGGTTGTCGTCCAGCTTAGGCGGAGCTGTGCAAGTTTTCGTCTAGCCTCGCGTGTGATGAATTGTCCGAAATTCAGTTTATTCGTGTGCACACGCGCGTTTGAAAACTTGTTCCGGACTGATTTCGTGAAATCCGAAGACTCAGGTTTTTGTCTGGAAATCTGGGTTCTTCGTTCAAGGGATGAGGGCGTGTGTGTATCTTCAAGTGTTCTTGAGTTTTATCAAGAACACCTTCAAATCTTCAAACCTTCAACCAAACCCTAACTTTTTTATTCTTGAGATTTTTAATTTTTTCAGGTTCGGCGCACCCTCCTTCTAGCGCCCAATTGTTGATAGAATTTGTTAATCGATGTTTGTTTATGTGGCTTTACAACATATTAATCCTATCAAACAATAATCTTTGAATTAATGTTCTTGGGGAGGGAGAGTAGAGAGTTTAGAGAGAGAAATATTACAGTAGGGATTGTATTAATTTTCAGAATTCTGTGAATAGTACAAGAGAGGTCTTATTTATAGGTGTGTGAGTGTGAGACGGCACCTTACGAGCCTATGTGGCTTCCGGTGTTGACGAGGGTTCTTTACCCTCGTCTTGGTCTCTCACACTGCTTCCTTTATCATGCCTCATCCTACTACTATGCCTTAGGCTAGATGGGCCTCATTAAAAACCTCTCCGTAAACCACCCTTGTGGATAAACCGGACTGAGGGAAAAAGAGTGCAACCATCGGGACCTAACAGGCTACAAGACGAGCTCCTGGGTGAGCTTACGGGCGAGCTCCAACGCCTTGTGTGATTTTCTGGGTGCCATGCGATGACGGACCTGGGCGAAGTCCTCGTGGGGGTAGGGGCAAGCCTCTTGGGCGAGCTGCGTGGGCGAGCTGCCCCCAGGTGGGCGAGCTCCGGACCTCCGTGGATCCAGGCGGGTCCTGGCGACCTGCCAAACCTTGGCGATTGTTCATATACTAATTACATTAGTTC
>JAPKLY010000675.1:949-15921 GCA_026898435.1 Prunella vulgaris
GGCTTATTTTTGCTAAATGACGGTTGTTTGTAGGCTTATTTTTGCTAAATGACGGTTGTTTGTTGGCTTATTTTTGCTAACTTTCATCTCGTTTTACAAATATGTCCATGGCATGTGCAAAAAACGACGACGTTTGTCGAAAAATAGATAAATTGAGTAATGTACAAACATACAAAATTAAGATGAACTTTTTATTTATTCTGAGACCATTTTCGAAAAAAGTGAAAATTACAGGACCAAAAATATTTTTAACCGTATTGTACCTCAGGAGCACTTCTTGGATAGTGAATGGAGCCAGAAATGAGAATTCTTCTCTTCCCATTTATAATGAAGACTTTGTTATCATATCAAACAGTTGCAATGGCCGACGAAAATGCGAAGAAGAACAAGACAATCAACACCAACGTTTTCGACGTCGAGATCATGATCATTTGAGAGCCTCTAAGCAGTAAAGAAGATATGAAAAACTTTGAAGTGAGATGAAGTGTTATTTTGCTTCGCATGGCTTATATATATAGGTCATTGTTTCTTCCTTTTATGAAATCTTTTTTACTTAAAAACATTGGTGACTTGAGAATTATCCACTTTAAAAGAAGGTATTTAATTTTTTTAAGGGTACTTTACATATTGGTTAAAAAAAATTCCTATATTTACAAATTGGTTCATAATATTTACACGGCAGTATGTTTTTTTTTTTTTGCACATAAGTTTTTTTTTTTTGCACGGAACCAATATATAATTTGTGTCAATTTTTTGAACCATTTTGTATTTTTTCCTTTTTTTTTTTTTAACTGATGCTTCTGTTCTAACAGATTCTGTTAAGTTTTGTTTTCACTTGGAAAGAAAGGGTTGTTACTTTTATCCACATTCGTTACTCATAATCTTTATGTTGCTTGGAGAGTTTGTCAATACACACTTTTTCTTTAATCATAATTCTTTATTTTGTTATTAAAGAAAATTTTTATTAACTAGGTATATTTATCTGCCCATCATGAGCACGTTTTCACATATCATGTGCTTATTGAATATTCAGGTGTATTATGTGAACAAGTATTTTTTGAAATTAATTAAAAAAATAAATAAACAGCCTCCTATAAATTTGAACTTTTAGATAAAACACAGAATTCTTCCATGGTATTAGAGCTTAGTGACTTGATCGAATTTTTTTGTAAAAAATATTTTCTACTGTACTGCAAGAGTACGAAATCATCGTAGTATTGAAAGTAGACTTGGACCAAGTAGTTATCGAACCCAAAGAATTAGGAGTGCGATGGAGCTCAAGACTATATATGTGTCGTCATGATCCTATAGTGACTAACAAGTTGGCAAGAAATATAAACAAGCAAAAATTAACTAGAAAGCAATAAAAAAAATTACCAACTAACTTCCGAGAAAGTGCAAAAGAGATGTGCTTCAAGTGTTTTCATTACATATTCGGCTAATGTGTGACAAATTCATAACCTAACAATGCTTCTTTCCAGATGTGTGCTAAGAGTTGTCATCTAATGTCTATCACTGGCGGATCTAGCAACCAATCCCCTCTCAGTGTAATTGATTACTGTTTAACTCAAATTAATTAATCAAATGATTCATCTAAATACCAAACACGCATACACTAACTCTCATTGCAATACACAAAATTAAATATAGAGACTACTAAAATCAACTAATCAATCGAGGCATACAAAATCGATTAATAAAAACATCAACATCAAGAAATAAGCACAATCCAAGCTACACATTCATCAACACACCAATTTCATACATAAATCCAACACTCAAAGCAAAAGAGAATTAGCCCATCAAATCCATTTCAATACTAAAATAATAAATCAAGAAGATCACCATTAAAACTTAAATAAAAGAATAATATCATCTCTTCAATTCTCAATAGCTTGAACACTTCAAGAAATTAAAATACTCATGTAAAATCTAACTAGAAATTACAAAATAATAATAATCCTAGTCTAATACCCCCTCTATCCACCAAATATATGCATCTTTCTTTGTACGTAGTTTAATACAATATGTCGGAGAATATTTTAAGGTATTATGAGGACCGTTTATGAATAAAGATCATATTTTTTAAAAGTATATCATATGCACTTTTAAAAAATATGATCTTTATTTATAAACGGATCTCACAATGCCCCAAAATATCATCCAACATATTGCATAAAATCACGTGCAAGAAATGTGTATATATTCGGTGGAGTATGTGAAATGTGTGCAGGGAGAATTTTGGAATGCTGTGTGTTTTTTTTTTCAAACTTGCTAATGCTTTCCTTTTCACTTGCAAAAATGGGCCGTGGGCCTACTCAGGAGCCCAAAACAATTTACCTTGCACCAAAATCTCAGAATTCTCTGTGTACGAGTTCGGTTACACGAGCCTAAAACGTTTTCTCCTATTTTTAGAAACTCTTTAAAAATGTTTATAGCAACTTTTTCCTTCTTTGTCAATCTGGCAGCAAGCAACATGCTCAATTCCGGCTGCATCTTCTTCATTAAACGGCAGGGCCTTCGAATCCCGGCGATTTGGGCGAACAATTTGCGTAGGCGGAGCAGTGGGCAATTTCAGCTTGTGAAGTTTCCGGGGTGGAGGATTTTCTTCAAGGCGATCAGCAATGGTGGTGTTGCAGCGGAGAAGGCTCGGTGGCTCTCGGTTATTTCTGGTGGAACGGCGACGGCAAGCTTATTTCAGGCCAGGCCCGTCCTATGGTCTACTTTTTAAAATAAGACCTCAAATGTAATGATGGAAACTAAATAATTAGAGAAGATTAAACAATTATCAACAAAAAAAAAAAAAAATTGACCGTAAAACACAATGAATTTGGTGATTATTTTTAGGAAAAATTAATTAAGATTAAATTGAGGAGGAAAGTACAAGATTTTTTGTTCAAAAGAATTTTTTAATGTTGATGTACAGAATAGAGAGATTTAAGAATGAAGAAAATTAAGATGCAAGACAATTAAAAAGGGGAAGAAGAAACATGTAGGTGTAGTATTTTTTATGTGCATTTGAAATAGTATATTTTATAATTATTGAAAAAAAAATATTTTCCCATACTTGAAAAATGTGAAAAATGTAAAGTACGGAGATATTTATAGAAAAAATCTCATATCCTAATTGACTAACAAACTTCCTAATTCTTTGCAACATTAATTAGGTAAGAGAACGTGTATACGGGTATATAATATCTAACAATAATTTTATTAAGATTTATTTATGTTAACATAAAAAATTTCAAAATTATTGGGTCCCTAAAATTTTAGGGCCTATGACATGTCACTCTGGATATACATGTTAAAAAACGGACCTGTTTCCGGCAATGGCTAATTCTGGTGGCAGCAGCTTGGTCGTTATGTAGACGGAGTTGTATCAATAGAGCTCGAAAATGGCACTTGTTATATTAAAATTTCTGATTTCAAATATATGGTAATAGGAATGCCTGTTGAATTCTTAGTCAAGCAAAAGTAATGCCTGTAGCCTATCGTTTCCATTTTCTTCATCTCAAACCAATAATAATTGGGCCTTCTTCTATTTCATATTGGGCCGTGAGGATTTTCATTTAAATGGTACCACTAATTTAATTAGTGAGCCCATTTTTCTTCTAATCTTGTTTCATCTCCACTTACTCCATATCTCCATCAAATTATTTAAAAAGTGTTTTTCTCTAAATATCTTAATTTCTTGTAAAATAAGTAGCAAATTCTTTTCTCAACAGTTAAGTTCAATTAATCAATTTGAAGTATAAAAATACATGAAATCCTATGAAATTAATCAAATAAAATACACAAAATTTGAGCTTATCATTCAAATCACTTAGGGCAGACCAATGTTTTGGGTTCGATTCCCACTGAGACCTCTACCATATTAAATTATCCACTCATTGGGCCTCCCCAAAAAGGGAAAGTTGAGACTTCAACCCATGAATGAGAGGGAGTGTTAGGAAAATAAAATAAATGAATTGATTCCACACCCTTCTACAAGTTTGGACTTTTGGATGAAGCGGACTTTCATTTATCCTATTAATTCTTTTTAAAAATAATTGTACATTTTAAAAAAGAAAATATTTATATGTGTGAACACTTATATATATATATCACGAAAAATGTATTCACTTACCATTTTTGTCCATCCACAAAAAATATACACTTTTCATTTTCGAAAAAAATACTATTCCAATAATTAGTAAAATATTTTATATCGACCACACTACTTAAATAAATAAATTTCAATTAAAATACTAATTCTAATTAAAACATCATATAATTTAACATAACACAACCCTTCAAATTTAATCATTCCAACTACCACACTTTCTTGATTCTTCATTACTTCAAACATTCATATATATATATATATATATATATCTAGTTATTCGTCTGTCAACTCTTTCGATTCTTCTTTACTTTTAATATTTATCTCTCTCCCCCTCTCTCTCTTGAATCCACTCTTCAAACTCAACACCTAGATTCACTATTTGAATCCTAGACTCACTGCATGGATCCGATTAAAGGTTGTAAGAACTCTATCTCTGACGACGATCTATTGTCCGATTTCAATGGCTTTGAGATGGTGGAATCCGATTCATGTGGTATTGAGAAGATGGAGTTTGATTCAAAGATTTTTGAGAAGGTGTTTGTGTCCAATTCGAGGGATATTGAAAAAGTGATGCTTGATTCATGTAATCCGGATGTCTCAATAGATTTAGGTATTCTCAACTTTTTTGTTCCGATTTGTGCTTCTTCAAGCTCTTTTATTCCGATTTGTGATACTGACTTTTCTTCTGACACTGTTGTAGCTGAAATTGTGGTACCTGAGACCGGATGCAGTGATAATTATACAAAAATATTTGGGGATTTTATGGTCCGACAAGCCCTGAAGTTCATCAATTTATTGTGGAGATGTATGTTATGTGGCGGCCAGCCTTTCATCCGTTTCAATGAAGGTCATATCTGAGCTTGCAGCAACCCTAAATTCAATATCATCATTGTTGATATGTGGTCTGGCATTGTCCTGTTGAATGAATATCTCCTTTGGTGCATTTGCTGCCCATTTTTCTTTGATAGCTACCATAATATGATGATACAATGTGACCAACAAACATTAGTAATGGTGTTTAAGGTGTTTGCAGTGTTTGAATCACTAAATAACGATAATTTTCTGATAGTGGGAAGGTAAGATTGTGTACCTTGTTAATCAAACACACTCTTATAATTATTTTATTTACTACTTCTATGAGTTTAGTCTCCAATGTGCCCTTTCTTCTATTCTCCGAGTTTCTCTTTGTTGCCTCTTTTTTGGTGAAGGGAAACAGTCTTATTTTCCCATCAAATATATATGAGATCATCATTGTTTGCATATTGTGGTATAGACACCGGTCACACATCACACATAAACATCAATTTTGTGATGAATCTCTTGCTTTGACATGATCTGTATGGATCTTCTTCTTCAGGAGCTATGTAGCATATGTTGTTTCTTGTTTCATATTGTAAAACTGTTTTTCATCTATGTGAATAATGTTGGGCATTGGCTTGAACTTGATAGTGTAAAGTGCTTTATCATAATGTAATAAGTTCAAACAGAATTTTAACCTTAGAATAGAAGCTTGTTAGCAGTTGTACCTTAGGTTGTTGACATTAGTATGTGGTCTAATCTTCTATTTTTACCCAATCTCCCACTTGATTTTTTCTTACCTCCATTTCTTTAGCTGTTCTTCTGTATGCACATATTTTTCTAATAGGTATGCTCATTAGCTTCTGAATATCAAATTGATGCTTATCTACATGACTCTTCTATTTTATTTTTCTGAATATGTTAGAACCTTCCATCTTTGTGAAGAATTAATTTTGATTGGCCTGGTAAATCTGTGTGTGACAACCTCCATATTATCGGTCGAAATGATCTACTTACTCGAACTTATGGTCACCAGGAGCATCCCGGCTGCATGCGCAGCACAGGTTTTGGGGTGACCAACACAGGATTGACGACGACACATTGGGGTAAAGTTTCTCCATTTTCGCAATAGGTTGCTTCATTGGTAAACAGGTAGAGATGTTGACATCTCAACTACATAATCAAGGGTCGTTATCAAGTACTGGAGCAAGCCATTAGGAAAGTTGTCTGACGATGTATTCTGCTGATGCGCCTGGTCCACCTCAAAACATCTCCCATGTATAATTGTGGAGTTGATTAAGTATATTGTTGGTTGTTTGTTGTATGTGCAGTTGATAAAGTATATTGTTGGTTGTTTGCTGTAGTTGATGTGGAGTTGGAGAAATTTATTGTTTGTTTATTGTAGTTGATGGGGATGGGTATGATTTGGTTGTTTGATGTAGTTGATTAATTGGGGAGTATGATAAATCTAAACGAAACTCTATCAAAATTTAAAAAAAATATTAATGCATGTATGTTTTTATGGGAACAGACACCGATCACGTGCTATTTATATTTGGAGCATCCTACACGGTTGGTGGCCACAGGGACGTTACACAGTAGCTCCAGTGGAGTGATTAAAGGTCACCCCATCACTCCTGCTTTTCAGAAGGTGACGCTTGATTTGCCTATTGTCGGAGAGGAGGATTCACCAGTGCCTAGACTAAATGATGATGCGACCACAGTCGGGACGACGATTGGCCACTTTCTAGAATGGCCTAGTCACTTGGTCTCATTAACTCAAAAGGTAAAATATATGTTATTAAATTATCTCTAATTCTTGTTAAATTAACCAATTGCAAATTGATTGTAGAAATTATGGACTCCCCAAAAGACTAAGACGAGTGAGCCTCGGGCTGCAGTGCATATTGAGAGGGAAAGACCGAGGGGTCCTCCTGCTGTAGTACCCAGACGACGACAACTAGGTTATCCTATGCTAGAAGACGTAGATCACAACACCACTTTGATGTCTAAGGTGTACATGCTGATATCGTCCCCCACTTTTGCACCAGTTCTAGTTTCTTTTACTACTTAGTTTCATATAAGTGGTTGGGAAGACTATATCAATCGGGAGCATGATCTGGAAGTAGTCCACAACCAGTGGTTCAGTGCGACTACCTTTACTTTTTTTTATCTCAGGTAAGTGTTTACAAATTTTCGTATTTACTTCTTCTAGAGGTTTAATTTTCTTATATTAAATAATAATATGTGTATTTTCATTAATTAAAGATATTTGGGTGAGTTATATCTATCAATAGATCATGAGACAACTTTGAGGTATTCTTTCATCTCCCCTGATTAGTATAATAATTGTATCATATTTGGTATGTTTTATCATGATATTGAGTGTTTTATGTGCATTATTGACCGTAATATGCTATACATCTCCCCTGATTAGTGTAATAATTGCATCATAAGAAAGTTGTGTTTATTTGTAAAATCGAGCAAAATCGATGAAGTCGTGATTAGAGAGGATGAGATGATGTGATCCGAGCACATGGGAAAGCTTAAATGACTTAAAAGAAGACCCTTGGAAGCTTGGACGAGCCATAGGATCGAAATGAAAAAAATCGAAATCGGACATCAAAAGACAGCCCTGATCGAGAGCCAGCAGAAGTCAGATCGAGCGGCCCCAGTTGGTTGATCGAGCAGATAAGTACTGTTCGAGCGGTTTAATTTTGCTCGATCAAACCTATTCCGCTCGACCAAGGCTGATCGAGCGGCTGCAATATAGTGGTCGAGCGTGAGTTCGGTTTTGACTAATTCGAGGGGCAATATCGTCTTTCCGTGCGTTTAATGAAGGGCAAAAGGGTCTAAGCATTGTGGGCTCTATAAATACTTCAAGGATCAGATTTTGGAGGGACTTTTATTCATTCCATTTCATTAGGTAGTTTTAGAGAAAGATTAGGAAGTTACCAAGTGGGGTTTGTAGTTAATCTTCATACTTCTTTCTTTGATTTCTTGCAATCCAACCATTAGATTTACGATTCGTTTGGTTCATTAGATTTATCTCATTATTAGCTACATTCCTACGGTTCAATTTATCATTTGGAGTTCTGGATCAAGAATTAGCATTAGAAGGTATTTGTAGAGTTTTTCAATTACTACACATTTGGTAAGATTCTTGTAATTTTCTTTCATTTTAGTGTTAATGATGTATGATCTTAGCGTAATTGTTGATTTGTATTGCCAATTAGCCATGGGCTAATCTCTTGTTGCATTGGTGTATGAATATTATGGTGTAGTTTAGTGTCTTTTTAATCCTATGTATGAATAAGTGATCTTGATGGATTAATTCTCTAATTTGATGATTTGATTGAATGCTTGGTGTAATCACTAGGATGTTTTGAGCCCATATGAGTTAGCAACACATGAGAATTGAGTCAATTCATAGAAGTTCTTAATTGAATTTTGTGCATACCAAATGTTTGTATTAATATTTTTATGTCGATGAGAATTTCTTAGAAGCTAAGAACCTCTCAAATGGAGTATTAGGTGTTGTAGAGAGATCTAAGCACTTGATAGAGCCCTTAACTTGATTAAGACATCAAGGGACCTTATGCATGCTAGGATTGATAGGATGCTAGATGAACCATAGTTGAAGTACTCCAATGCACATCTGCCACACACTTGGTCACTTTGAAAAGGTGATAGTTAGAATTTACTCTTTCTTGCTTGAAAGTAGATAGAATCCAAGAACACTGTCTTGTTTTCCTTAGCTATTACCTTAGTAAACAACCAATTCTTGCTTATATCGCATTGTTTCCCTGTGTTCGATATTTTAACTTGGTTAACTTGCCATAACAACAACGTCCACGTACAATTGTGTGAAGCATACACGAAATTGGCAAACAAGTTTTCGGCGCCATTGATGGGGAAACGATTACTTTGTTAAGTTGGGTTTGTTGTTTATATTGTTTTATTGTTTCCTATATTGGTATTTACTTATCTTTGGTGAGTGTTGATACTTGCTTATTTTGTAGGATTGCGCCAACTTGTAAGATGGATGAATACAACCACTACTCGTATTCTCCACAAAACATATATCCTTCCAAATCCTACACATATCAACCTTACCCATACTCAAATCAAGACTCACTACAGGAAATTCAAGAAATCGCGACGAAAAAATTTGTCACTGAAACATCATTTTTTGTCACAATTGATATTTTGTGATGAATTTTTTCGTGGCATAGATCGTCATTTAATATGCATGGTATTATGAAAAATGTGCTCGTTACATTAATTCTTCATGAAAAGGGCATCAATTGGTGACGAAATAGGTCATCGTCACTGTATGTTTTCATCTATTGTGAAGCATAAATTGTCACTTTAGTCATAAAAAAATTGTCACTTAATATGACATTTTGTCACTAAAGTTCTATTTTACGTGACGATATAAATAATTATCACAAAATAAGTTACTTTAGTGACGTTAATTTTGTCACGATTAGCTTGGTTATTTCGTCACATTTTCTATATTCATTAAGAAAGAGTTGTTATTCGATGATGAAATGTTGATCGTCGTTATATGTGTACATATAAAATGACGATGAAATTTGCCACTGAATAGTATGCTTCAGTGACAAAATTTTTATTGTCGCAAAGTGCTGTGAAAATTGTGACAAATTGATTTTGTCACTATAATATATTATTTAGTGACGAAAATAATAATCATCACTAAAAGTTCGTATTTGGTGACAATATATTTTTTGTCATATTTGACATTATTCGTCATGAAAGAATTGCAAAAAAATGACGAAAATAATGATCGTGGTCATATATATAGATATAATGACAACTAAATTTTGTCACAAAAAATTGGACTTCAGCGACAAAATATAAGTCGTCATTAAAAGATGTAAAAATGGTGATAAAATATTTTTTGTAATAAAATAATATTATTCAGTGACGATGATGATAATCGTCACTACAGAAATTGATATAGTAACAACATATTTCGTCATGATTAGTCAACATATCGTGACTATTATTTCGTCATAAAAATGATACATATTGTGACGTATTTATTTCATCGTGAAATAATTCATTTTATTATCAATTTATTTGAATTTATATTATATATTAAATCAGAAATAATACTAAATAATAAATATTACAAACAAAAACTGAATTAATTAAAGATAAAAATATTAATTTGCATTAATAAAAAAACTCGTTCAAGTAATTAGAAAGCAATCAACAATCTTTGTTATCAATATTACATGAAACAATAAACTAAAAAAAATCGAAGTCTTATATGTCTCCAAAACTAATTTCCATGTCATTATTCCTTTTTGCACTTCAAACGACGATGATGAAATCTTCTCCTCTGTAGATATCACCTATTAAAACAACCATATCAGATGAATTTATAAAAAAGCTTAACTCCGTAAAGTATAAAGAAAACGATAATCCTAAACTTTAAATGCATAAGTACACTTACCATTCAAGAATGCATTGAAGGTGGAAATCATGCTTGCAGTTTGTAACATACACGATAAACGGTATCCCCAACAGTAAGAAACAACAAAAGGAACACTATATTTTCACTTCACCGTGGAAGGATCACTATCAGAAAAGCCTTCAAGGCATATGCTAAATATGGAGCTTCACTGACACACAAGATCTAAGACTGTGTAAAAGAATATTAGATAATGAAAGTATCACAATTACCATAATTGACTGGACTAGTTAAACAAGAATCCCAAGCAGTTGATGAATCCAGAAAATAAAAGGAAAAATAAACAAAAATACATAACTGTTCACAAAAATCAAAACCATCAGTCCCAAATTTCACTCAAGTTAAGACAGAATGTCATAGCTTTACACACAAGCATGAAATAATGTCAGCTATACTAAATCTCGGGTCTCACAGTAATTCCTTCACATAATCAAAATCTAAGATTGAGTAAATGATTTAGCATTCAAATCTAAGGCATTAGGGGTCAAAACATCAGCATGGTTGGGTTCAGAAATCATCCCCAAATTCAGACTAGAAGAACCATTAGCAGGTTTCATACTCAATGCACCAGAATTTAAGTTTTCAATATATGCAGCATTCTGCAAACCAGAATCAGGCTCCAACTTCGAAAGTTGAAAACCAGATTTAGGCAAATCCCCAGAAATCACAGAAGGAATAAGCACGTTATCGAAAATGGAAGTAAAATTTGAACCAGAGGATGCACCATTCGGCATAAGAATAGAATTAATCCTAGCACTAGACCCAAATTTCGAGACATTCGAATGCAATTCAGAAGGAATGAGTAAACTAACTTCTGTTAATCATTACATCCATGAACTAAAATGCAGCAATCTTTACTTTACACACCATAACTAGCATAATTTGGTAGTGAAATATACAAAGTATAGTACTACCACTATCTACATACACGCAATACACGTATATATTGGCTAAAAATAAAAATTGTATCAGACACATATCCATGTTTATATTTGAATCAAATCAGCAATTGCAGTGCTCCAAAAAATCTGCAATTGCAGCATCTACAAAACCTAATTTCACTTCAAAATAGCATCTACAAGAGCTAATCTCGAGAGTGAGAAACTACAAAACCACATTCCCTTATCTTTTATACATGTTGAACACAAATAACTCATCATATCTTCCCTCTTCTAGCACGACCTACTTTAAAGGTACACATATGAGTAGTACTATTAAAAGAAAAATGAAAATATTAAAGTAAAGGCTAAAGAAAAACAGCAGCTACCAAAAACTCATAACAAAAAAATAAAAAAATAGAAGCTAACCGTAATTATATGTCAATCCCTTTCTCCCTCATAAACGTCATTAGTTTGTTCATAGTTGCACTTTGCTCAGAGAGTTTTGCAGAGAGAATGTAATTTTGCTCAGAGAGTTTTGCAGTCAGGTTATCATTTTGTGTAGCTAGGTCCTCTTTCAAGTTAGTTACTTGAGTTTGCAGTTCTTCCACTTGAGCTCTAGACTGTTATAACTCTTCTGTTGTTTCTCTTAGTTCATCTTCATATTCGGCAGAAGAATTGTACAATGGCGTTTACTTGGAGACTTTGAACCATAACCATAACCTTTGGTATATCCAGCCCCATGGCCCAACACCTCCAAAGCTATGTCAGCTTCGGTCTTGTCTATTCCGAGCTCCAAATATTCCTCTCACTTACATTTCATTGTTTTCTGGTATTTAAGCATAAATAAAGTAAATAAAATGCACAATTGAATTGAAAAAGAAGTAAATTAACATCAACAATAACATAATCAAATATCATAAATGTCTACACGACTTACCCAATTTTCTTTTGCCTTGTCGGATTTCCATCCATTTTTCTCTGTATAGTGGGTTCGCTCATACAAGTAAATTCGATCGCTCGGTTGTTTAAGTTCAAGAGTCTAAAAAAATTATAAAAAATCAGCTACTTCATCATACACAATATTGAAATATAAAATTCCCAAAACCCATAATTACCTTCTTTTAATGTTTTTATGATTTAATTATTTACATATCATCAGGTCTTATGTTCAATTATCTAGGAAATAGGGGCTGTGAATACTCTATGAAAATCAAAATGACCTCAAATAAGAATAACCAGGCTCCTAGGATCAATTATGTGTTTTAGGGATCAATTTATGTCTTTTATATAATAGAGTAGAAGAATTGGGGATATCCCAAGAAAATACATTTTGTAGCCCTAGGATCAATTTATATCTATTAACAGTCAAGGTACATAACACAAACAACCAAATGACCTCAAATAAGAATAATCAAGCTCCTTGTTATAAAGCATTTCATAAGAAGTTTTATTGTTTAAAACCAGAGAAGGCGTCCTACCGATCAAATAAGCTGCTGTCAAAATGCAATAGTTCCAATATTTCAAAGGTAATCTTATTTTTTGTGATTGGTGTGTAGATGCAACTAGTGCAAGGAATGCAAAAACTGAAAACATATACTACTTGAAAACATATATTCACAAGTTCATGCGATCGAACTGAAAAAGGCTTTCTTCCAGCAATATGCTTGCATAGCATTTTTTCTCTGTTGCTTGTATTTATCTCACTTAAACGCTGCAAGAGCAACATAATTGTAACAAAACAAATAAAAAATTTTGCATTCAAAAGTGTTAGCCATTAAAACTGTAAAATTATGTGAATTAAAATTAGCAAAGCTAACGTTACCTTGAATTCAGGTGAGGCAAAATAATCACAGAGTTTTTCCCAGTTATCTTTATCGGGATAGACTTTTGGTTTGTGATCCAGCCTCTTGTAGATCTGGATACTTAAGAAAGTGCTTATGCAACTTATAACGTTATTGCCTAGTACTTTCTTTCACCCTATCGACCAGGATCCGTTTCACTCCAGCCTCATCAATATTCAAATCCATATGCATCTACAACTCACACATCACATGCAAATTAGAATAAAAGAAGGTAAAAACAATATATTAAATACATAAATATTTTCAACCCATACCTGCAGATGATCAAACCCTGGCTTCAATCCATTGTTCTCATCTACCTCTTTCCATCGTATCCGTAAAGGGAGAACTTGTCGCGTTACTATTCCAATGTTAGTTGCCAATTTCACCGATTGGGCCCCATTTATTGGTCTCCCAACTAATGGATCCACTTTAATCTTTAACTTCCCGAAAGTATCAAAGTACTTCAGCAATCCCTTTCCAGTTGTTTCACCCCGAGTCATTTTCTTTGAAACAGCAGCTACACATGAATAAACAAATAGTTTTATAATAAACATCATCTAATACATGACTATTATTTTAAATTTTTTGAAGAACACATAAATACACCTAAAAATAATAACTTTACCTGTTTCCGCAGCCGCAACTTCATTTGATGCATGTGGGACGGTCTCCGTAGATAGAATTTGAGAAGTTTCACAAACGAGTTCTGAAGCCTCAGATTCTAAGTTTGAGAAACTGGTTCCACTTCGAGTGAGACGTGTAAGAGGATGTTGTGGACAACTAGGGTTGTGTTTGCTTGACAAAGTGTTTGGATGCCCTTTTTAAGGTGTTTGATCTTGACCTCCTGTAACTCTATCATTATTTAAAAGTCCTTTGAAAAGATATTGTCGGGAAACGAAGCAGCGCTTCTATTTCAAGTTCGAAGGACCTCCGGGAGCCATATCACAAATCTAAAAAATGAAGAATTGTTAACTAGAAAGAAGAAATTTGATTGATTAATTTGTAAACCAACTAAAGGAAATATATTAGTAAAAAGTTAATCTTTCCCAGCTTTAAATGCAAAGAATAGTTGAATCTTTCACAAAGTATAGAAGAAACGATAGTGAAAAACTCACAGAATCATCCTAAAACACCAAAGTAATGGAAGCCTTAAATGTCTCACTAATTATAAATATTATTCTACAAATTCCAGTTGTGAAGCTCATCTAAATTTTAGCCAACCGATGTCTTTTAATATAATGTGAAGCAACTAATATCAAAAAGCACTTATAACCCCAAAACAACACATGATGATCTTATGAAAATAATTAAGAAGTTACACTACAAAACGATAATACCAAAGATAAAGCACAGTCCTTTCTTATAATTCCACAGTTGGAATTGAAAAAGAAATAACCTCGACAAGTGGAGAATCTGTTGATTTGTATACATTAAGCGAACCGATCAACATACAATACAATATAACAACCAAGAACTTTATACTTTACTGCAGTAAATCAATATATATTTCAAAAAAATTACTCATATCATACAAATTTGCAGAATTCAATTGTCCAATGATTAGGGTCATAATTGCATGTTTTTGTATCCATTTCTATATTGTTTTGATGTTCTTATGTTCATATTTGACCCTAATATTGTATAAATTGTGCTATTAACCCTTTTTGGCTAGAAAGTTGTGATTATAGGTGAAAACGAGCAAAATGAGAAAGAGACGAGCAAGTTCGTAAAAGTTCAGAAAATGTGAGTTGGTCCAATGAAGACAAATGTGATACCATATCGAAGAGTTCGAACAGAGGATCGCAATGGAAAAAGAATCGAGTCAATCGGAGCTCTAGAAC